>SPJY01031394.1:2409356-2525546 GCA_005191435.1 Raddia distichophylla
GAAGTTTTCTTCCTTCTCCGCTCGCCTCGGGGGCTGCGATGTACAAACTATCTGCAGTATAAAGATAAGTTCTGTCTCTCTATGGACATCTGTTCTTTTTCGCCTCAAAAAGTCTGTTAGAAAACATTCTGTTGAAAGCTGGTAGCGAAAAAGTACTTAAGGCAGATGGCCCCTTTGTTGCAAAAGCAAACGCTTAAGCTTGCGGCTAGGCGAGGCGACGCGGACGGAAGGCGGGTTCTAGCCTGGTGTGTCTGCTCGGTCTGGGCAATGCGCCAACGACGGCACCAGCGTCTAGACCACTTCCGGAAGCTAAGCTCTCGCCACGCGACGTTTAAGGTCGGTTTGCGAGAGGCCATAAGGGTTGAAGTAACCAGATGCCTAAGGAAAAAGCGCTCACTTTCAGCAAAACGTTCTGTCTAAAGTTTTGGGCGGTCAGTTGTTTAGCCTCAAAACGTTTGTTAGAAGGCATTCTGCCGAAAGCTGGTAGCAAGGGAGTACTTAAGGCTGATGGCCCCTTAGTTGCAAAAGCAAACGCTTAAGCCTGCGGCTGGGCGAGGCGACGCGGACGGAAGGCGGGTTCTAGCCTGGTGTGTCTGATCGGTCTGGGCAATGCGCCAACGACGGCACCGGCGTCTAGACCACTTCCGGAAGCTAAGCTCTCGCCACGCAACGTTTAAGGTCGGTTTGCGAGAGGCCATAAGTGTTGAAGTAACCTGACGTCTAAGGAAAAAACGCTCACTTTCAGCAGAACATTCTGTCTAAAACTTTTGGCGGTCGGATGCCTAGGTTCTTCTTTTCGCAAGAGAGAAGTTTGCGCGAAGTTTAATCGAGACTTTTTGGCAGGAAAGCAAAAGTTTGCATTGACAGATTTTATGTACAAGACGAAGCAGACAGGCGGACGGAAGGCGGGTTCTAGACTGGTGTGTCTGCTCGGTCTGGGCACTGCGCCAACGACGGCACCAGCGTCTAGACCACTTCCAGAAGCTGAGCTCTCGCCACGCAACGTTTAAGGTCGGGTTGCAAGAGGCCATAAGGGTTGAAGTAACCAGATGCCTAAGGAAAAAGCGCTTACTTGCAGCAGAACGTTCTGTCTAAACCTTTTGGCGGTCAGGTGCCCCAATTTCTTCTTTTCGCAAGTGAGAATTTGCATGAAGTTTAATCGAGACTCATGGCAGAAAAGCAAAAGTCTGCATTGACAGGTTCTATATACAAGACGAAACAAACAAGGGAGTTCAGCTACTCCTCGTCGTCATCGTCTTCTGCCGGGGCAGCGCCGCCCATCATGGATACGCGGCCGGTGGCGACCTCGACTCAAGATCGTTCGCCCTGGTCCAGCTGGCGCGAAGGCTCCCCGGTGGCGGCGTCGAGGTCGAACGCGGCGTTTTGGGCAAGGCAGTTGCCCAGGACGAACCGCGCTGCTTCAAAAGCGCCGTGGCGACCATCTTCGATCGTCCGCGCCCGCATCACCACCGGCAGGTCGCGCAGGGCCTCGGCGGCGCGCCCCACCGCGCCAGCATATTGTGTGGCCGTCTCCTCCAGCAGGGCATACAGAGTAACGCCCAGTGGGTACAGGACGTCCCAGAAGTCGTGATAGGCGGTTCGCAGCATGTCAGCAAGGACCCAGAGGCGCTCAGAGTGCGCCGCGTGAAGGTCTGCGGCGTCTTGGGTGGCCGAGGCGGCAACGGCTTGCACCGCCACAACCTCGCGGGTCGCCGTTTCCCTCACGGCAGTCTCCTGGTCGAGGGCCCGCCGCAACTCACCGGCGGCCCGCTCCGCCAAAGCCAGAGCGTCCTCCCGCGCCGCCCAGGTGTGGGAGAGGGCACGAAGCGCTTCGAAGGAGCGCCCGACATCGGCGGCGATGACAGAGACGGCGTTGGTGCCGGCTGCGGCAGCAGCCGGAGGGTCCTCCGGCCTCGGCGCCGGCGCAATCTCGGTCGAAGGGGCCGCAGGCAAGCTGGGGGCCGGCGGATCGCGCGCGGCTTAGCCAGAAGCCCCAGCGTCCGCTCTATCCCGCGAAGAAAAACCAGAAGGGTTCAGGTATGCGAAAAGAGCCCAGCATGCTAACCCTAATGCGAAACGTACTTGAGTGCAGGGAAAACTACCTGAAACGGCGCCCCCCGAAAGCGAAGGGAGAGGGGGGCAGCGTCAGGCCGCTTAGCCGTGAAGCAGGCACCGCCGCTCCTCCTCCCGTTGTGGGAGGCAGAGGGGGCAGTGGAGCCACCGCGGCCGGCGCCGTCGAAGGAAGCGCCCGCACGGGAGGTGCCGGCGCAAGAGCCGGCGCGACGGCAGGGGCTGGCACAGGGGGTGCCGGCGCAGAAGAAGCGCAGGAGGCGCCGGTTCTGGAAGAGTTGCCGCGCTCTCGCCCGACGGCGGGACGGCAACTTCAGCAGCAAGGCCCCCACTGAAGGGGGCCGGAGGAGGCGGAAGCAGCTCAGGACTCGAGGGGCAAGTCCTCTTCGGGCTTGTCTCTCCCTCCTCGTCGTCGTCGTCTTGGGAGAGGATGAGCCGGCGCTTCCCAAGAGCGCGACCAGAATCGGCCGGCACAACGGGCGCAGTGGCCGCCGGAGGAGCGGCGGCCATAGAAGTTCCGGCGGTCGTCGGCGGAGGATCACGGATTTGCAGGGGTCCCCGGGCCACTTGGACCGCGGGACCTGAAACCTCGATGGGAGGCAGCGCACGCAAGGAGCGTCCGGCATGCTAACCCTAACGCGAAAAGTACATGAATGCAGAGAAAGGTACCTAAAGCGGCGTCCCCCGAAAGCGAAGGCAGAGGGGGGCAGCGTCAGGCCGCTTGGCCGTGAAGCAGGCGCCGCCACTCCTCCTCCCGTTGTAGGAGGCAGAGGGGGCGGTGGAGCCACCACGACCGGCGTCATCGAAGCAAGCGCCGACACGAGAGGTGCCGGCGCGAGAGGAGCCGGCACAGGAGGTGCCGGCGCAGAAGAAGCCGGCGCAGGAGGCGCCTGTCCCGGAAGAGTCGCCGCGCTCTCGCCTGGCGGCGGGGCGGCGAAGCCGGCGCAGGAGGCGCCGGTTCCGGAAGAGTCGCCGCGCTATCGCCAGGCGGCGGAGTGGCGGCGTCAGCAGCAGGGCCCTCGCTGGAGGGGGCCGGAGGAGGCGGAAGCGGCCTAGGACTCGAGGGGCGAGTCCTCTTTGGGCTCGTCTCTCCTTCCTCATCTTCGTTGTCCTGGGAGAGGATGAGCCGGCGCTTCCCAAGGGCACGAGCGGAGTCGACCGGCACGACGGGCGCAGCGGCTGCCGGGGGAGCGGCGGTCGTCGGCGGAGGATCAAGGATTTGCAGGGGTCCCCGGGCCAATTGGACCGCGGGACCAGAAACATCCATGGGAGGCAGCGCACGCAAGTACGGGTGCGCTCCCGTGGGTCCCAGTCGCAGAGGGGGCGGATGTCCGCAGGCAAGGAAATGTCGCCGGCTAGCGCGGTCAGGAGTCCCGCTAGCCACTGCCGGAGCACGTCCTCCGCACGTTCCCTGCGGTTGGGCGCACCAAAAGAAAAAGCCGCAAGTTGGCAAGCAACCAAAAAGTGGAAAGGACATTCCGCGGAGCTAGAAGACTCAAGGGAACTCAAGAGCACTCACCTCCGGGGGCAACGCGGGTTCCATCGTCGTCGCCATAGTACTGCCAGGCGGGGCGCGCCCTCGTGCGAAGCGGGCAGAGGCGGCGCCACAAAAAGTTCGCCGCCACATGGGTTCCGGTGAGCCCGTTGCGGCGGAGCTCAGCAATGCGCGCCACCATCGCCTCCATTTCCGCCGAGTCGTCGGGCTGAGACCCTCAGTTGGCGAGGGACTCTGCAGGACCCTCAGGAAGAGCGAGATCATCGCAGCCACTGGAATCTTCCACGTACAGCCACTGTCGGTGCCAGTCCTTCCAGTTGGACTTGACCGCGACCGGGATGAAGGCGGCGGCCTCGCGGAGCGCGAAGTGGCAGCTCCCAACCCCGCTCGGGCGCGAACTCGTGTGCAGGGTGAAAAGTCGGCGCCAGAGCGGGAGGCTCGGCATCGCCCCCATGAACATTTTCGCAGAGGTGGGCGAAAACGGACTGCATGATGATGGAGTTTGGGGGAAGGTGCGCCGCCTGGATCTCGTAGAAGGCAAGCACCCCCAGAAAGAACTCGGAGTATGGCGGAACAAGGCCCGCCAGCATCGCCCAGGTGAAGGTAACGATCTCCTCGTCGCGAGGGCTTGGCGCCATGGTGCCGGCGCGGAACCGGGCGGAGGCTGGCGGCACGAACACTTGGAGTCGCGCCACCGTGTCCTCGTCGGCGGCAGAAGCAAGCAAAATTGAACCGGGTGGCGGCGCGGCTGGAGCGGCATCGCCACGGCGGCCCTTGCTGCGCTTCGGAGCCATGGGGAGATGGAGTTGGCGTTGACGGAAAAGCTCTAGGGCAGCGGCAAAGAAGGCGGATGGCAGTTTGAGGACTTAGCGCGCGAAAGAACTCAGCGCAACGCAAAAAAGAGAAGCTTTTATAGAAGATTGAAGCGAGTGCGACGGTTTGGATTCCGTCCCCACTCACGCGTGTGGCGCCATTATGCCCCGCGCGTTTCGGTTTTCCCGTGAAAAGCGGCGTAGTTCCCCAAGGAAGATCGTGCGCGGGTGGAGAATAAGGCGTACGGCCGCCGCAGGGGGTGGGCCCCCCACAATTGGTCCCCCGCCACGCGAGAAATAGCGAGATATCGGCGCGGCGGTGCACGTATCATGGTGGTCCCAGGGGCTACTGTTGGTATAATAAATACCGGGGTATAAAGAGTTCTGAAGAAGACCGGGCGAGGGCCCCACACGTCAGGCGGGAGACAAGGCCCCAGCGTGTGGGCGAGCCCCTCAAGCGCCTGACGAGGGCCCCACACGTCAGGCGGGCGACAAGGCCCCAGCGTGTGGGCGAGCCCCTCGGCGCACGCAGGGCCCCTCTCTGTCAGGTGGGGCCCGCATGGCAGGGAGCGCCCCGAAAGGAGTCTTCTTGGCGAAGACTTCCCCTGCTGTGAAGGACGGGCGCATTCAATGCGACGTTACGCGCGGATAGACAGATGAAGAGATGATTACCGCCACAGTGACCTCTGCAGGTCTGATCAACTGTCACTGTGGCGCTGCGGAATTGACCGGCAGAGAGAGAATTTGCCATCATCAAGCTCGCCGCCCGCGTCAGAAGGAGCAGGCTGGGCCCCGCCCGTAGACTCACTGGTGTGTTCACACGGGTCAGAAGCCACTTGTGGAGCACGCGTGGGCGGCGCCGGACCGCACAGTAGCGGCACGTTTTCGTCTCTCCTGTCCTGTCCCCCGTGTCTTATCGGTGTACTGAGAGCACTGTACTGCCTACCCCTCGGCTCTCTCCGCCAGTTCAAAGCTTGTATAAAAGAGGAGGAGAGGGAAGAGAGAGGGGGTTTTTCGAAACATTCTGTAATCACACTCCACACAACCACAACACGAAAACAGCTAAGGCTCGGCAGGAGTAGGACTGTTACCCGCGAGGGGGTCCGAACCTGGGTAAACTCTGTGCGTCGCTCCTCGCCCCGTCCTACGCTCGAATCGAACCGAGCTCGAGCTGATCGGCTAGCAAGATAGAAAATCTGATAGGGGTGTGATCTGCAGTGGTTGAGCGGAGAACACGCCGTCAATAACAATCACACAATGAGACACAATGATATGAGGTTTGCAATATTACAACAATATAACATGAGAGAGGGTCAGATACAAGAAGGAATGAGACATTTAAGCCATGAAGAGAAAAAATTCCAAAAGAAACTGCCATAGAAAAAGAAGTATCCTCTAACCCCTTCTTTTGTAAATCCATGTACAACCAAAAATCACATCAAACAAGTCCTGATTCCCTGTGAGCTTCTATTCTTTCTCGCCTTAAAAAGTCTGTTAGAAAACACTCTGTTGAAAGTTGGTAGCGAGAAAGTACTTAAGGCTGATGGCCCCTTAGTCGCAAAAGCAAACGCCTAACTTGCGGTTGGGCGGGGCGACGCGGATGGAGGGCGGGCTCTAGCCTGGTGTGTCGGCTTGGTCTAGGCAATGCGCCAACGGCGGCACCAGCGACTAGACCACTTCCTAAAGCTGAGTTCTCGCCACGCAACGTTTAGGGTCGGTTTGCGAGAGGCCATAAGGGTTGAAGTAACCAGACGCCTAAGGAAAAAGCGCTCACTTTCAGCAGAGCGTTCTGTCTAAAGCTTTTGGCGTTCAGTCGCTTAGCCTTGAAAAGTCTGTTAGAAAGCATTCCGTTGAAAGCTGGTAGCGAAAAGTACTTAAGGCTTATGGCCCCTTTGTCGCAAAAGCAAACGCCTAACTTGCGGTTGGGCGGGGCGACGCGGATGGAGGGCGGGCTCTAGCCTGGTGTGTCGGCTTGGTCTAGGCAATGCGCCAACGGCGGCACCAGCGACTAGACCACTTCCTAAAGCTGAGTTCTCGCCACGCAACGTCTCTTTCTTGCAAAGCTTAAGGGACTGCGTAAAGGATTAACAAGACTCGTGTCAGGGAAGCGAAAGTTTGCATTAGCAGATTTTTGTACAAGGCAAAACAAACGAGGGAGTTCAGCTACTCCTCGTCGTCGTCACTCTCTGCTGGAGCAGCGCCGCTCATCATGGACACGCGGCTGGCGGCAACCTCGACCCGAGATCGTTCTTCCCAGTCCAGCTGGCGCGAAGGCTCCCCGGTGGCGGCCTCGATATCGAACGCGGTGTTTTGGGCAAGGCAGTTGCCCAAGACGAACAGCGCTGCTTCAAGGGCGCCTTGGCGACCGTCTTCGATCGCCCGCACCCGCAGAACCGCCGGCAGGTCCTTCAAGTTCTCAGCAGCGCGCCCCACTGCGCCGGCGTACTGCGCAGCCGTCTCCTCCAGCGGAGAGTACAGGGTGACGCCCAGGGGATACAAGATGTCCCGGAAGTCACGGTAGGCGGTGCGCAGCATGTCCGCCAGGGCCCAGAGGCGCTCTGAGTGCGCCGCGCGAAGCTCTGCGGTGTCCTTAGTGGCAGAGGCGGCAGCGGCTTGCGCCGCCGCAGCCTCGCGGGTAGCTGCTTCCCTGGCGGCAATCTCCCCGTCAATAGTCCGCCTCAACTCTCCGGCGGTTCGCTCCGCCGAGTTCAAAGCGCTCTCCCGCGCCGCCCAGGTGAGGGACAGGGCGTGAAGCGCTTCAAGAGAACGCCCGATATCGGCGGCGACCGCAGAGACGGCGTTGGCGCCGGCTGTGGCGGCGGCCGGAGGGCTCTCCAACCTTGACACCGGCGCGCTCCCCCCAGCCAGAGGCACCGTCTCCGTCGAAGGATCCGCGGGCAGGCTGGGGGCTGGCAGATCGCGTGAAACGGAGCTTGAAGCCCCAGCGTCCGCTCTGTCCCGCAAAGGAAAAACCCAGAAAAGGGGTTCAGGTATGCGAAAAACATTCAGCATGTTAACCCTAACATGAAATGTGCGTAAGTGCAGAGAAAATTACCTGGAACGGCGCCCCCCGAAAGCGAAGGCAGAGGGGGGCAGTGTTAGGCCACTTGGCCGAGAAACAGGCGCGGCCACCACGGCCGGCGCTGTTGAAGCCGGCGCCGGCGCTGGAGGCGCTGACGCGGCGGAGGCAGGCCCAAGGGGCGTCGGCGCAAGAGGTGCCGGCGCGGAAGAAGCCGGCGCAGGCGGCGCCGGTTCTAGAAGAGTCGCCGCGCTCTCGCCCGGCGGCGGAGCGGCGGCGCCGGCAGCGGTCTCCCTGGTGGAAGAGGCAGAAGGATAGAGCCTTTTCGGGCTCGCCTCTCCCTCCTCTTCTTCGTCGTCGTCCAGGGAGAGGACAAGGCGGCGTTTCCCGATAGCGCGGTCAGAGCCGGCCGCCCCGGCAAGAGGAGCGGCGGCTGCACCAGCTTCGGCGGTCGTCGGTGGAGGCTCGCGGATTTGCAGAGGCCCCTGGGCCACTTGGACCGCTGGACTAGTAACCTCCATGGGAGGCAGCACATGCAAGTACGCGTTGCGCTCCTGTGGCTCCCAGTCGCGGGGGGGGCGGACGCCCGTCGGCGGGGAAATGTCGCCAGTTGGCGCAGTCATGAGTCCCGCCAGCCATTGCCGGAGCACGTCCTCCGGCACGTTCCCCGCGGCTGGGCGTACCAAAAAGAGAAAGAAGGCGCAAATCAGCAAAAAACCAAAGAGGAAAAAGGTGTCCCACAAGACCAGAAGAGCCAAAAGATATGCAAAAAGTACGTACCTCCAGGGGCAATGCGGGTCCCATCATCGTCGCCAAAGTACTGCCAGGCGGGGCGCGCCCTCGCGCGAAGTGGGCAGAGGCGGCGCCGCAGAAAATCCGCCGCCACATGGGCTCCGGTGAGCCCGTTGCGGCGGAGCTCAGCGATGCGCCCCATCATCGTCTCCACCTCCACTGAGTTGTCGGGCTGAGACCCCCAGCTGATGAGGGATTCCGCCGGACCGTCGGGGAGGACAAGATCATCGCAGCCGCTGGAGTCTTCCACGTACAGCCACTGTCGATGCCAGTCCTTCCAGTTGGACTTGATTGGGATCGGGATGAAGGCGGCGGCTTCACGAAGCGTGAAGTAGCAGCTTCCAAGGATCGCGGCCGCGTGCGCGCTCGCGTGCAGTGTGAAGAGCCGGCGCCAGAGCGGGAGGTTTGGCCTCACCCCCACGAACATTTCGCAGAGGTGGGCGAAGATGGCCAGCGCCACGATGGAATTGGGGGGAAGGTGCGCCGCCTGGACCTCATAGAAGGCGAGCACCCCCAGGAAGAACTCCGAGTACGGCGGGACCAGCCCCGCCAGCATTGCCCAGGAGAACGTGATGATCTCCCCATCGCTAGGGCTTGGCGCCACGGTGCCGGTGCGGATCCGCGCGGAGGCTGGTGGCACGAACACTCGAAGTCACGTCACCGTGTCTTCGTCGGCGGCGGAGGCAGGCAGAACGGAGGGCGGCGCGGCTGAAGCAGCATCCCCGCGGCGACCCTTGCTGCGCTTGGGAGCCATGGGAAGATTGGCGGCGGTGCTAGTGAGAAAAAGCCTGGAGGCAATTGGCGAGAAAGCTGTGCAGCAGTGGCGAAGAAGGTGAATAGTAATTTGAGGACTTAGCGCGTGGGGAAACTCCTCGCAGCGCAAGGAAGTGGAGTATTTATAGGCAAGAAGAGCGAGTGCGACGGTTTGGATTCCGTCCACACTCACGCGCGTGGCGCCATTATGCACCGCGCGTTTCGATTTCCCGCGAAAAGCGGCGTGGTTCCCCAAGGAAGATCGTGCGCAGGTGGAGAATCAGGCGTACGGCCGCCGCAGGAGGGTGGGCCCCCCACGATTCGTCTCCCGCCGCACAAGAAGAGACAAGATATCGGCGCGACGGTTCGCGTATCATGGTGGTCCCGGGGGCTACTGTCGGTATAATAAATACCGGGGTGTGAAGAGTCCTGCAGAAAGCCAGGCGAGGGCCCCACGCGTCAGGCGGGCGATCAGACCCCAGCGCGGGGGCGAGCCCCTCAGGAGCCAGGCGAGGGCCCCACGCGTCAGGCGGGCGATCAGACCCCAGCGCGCGGGCGAGCCCCTCAGCAGCCAGGCGGGGCCCCACGCGTCAGGCGGGCGATCAGACCCCAGCGCACGGGCGAGCCCCTCAGCAGCCAGGCGAGGGCCCCATGTGTCAGGCGGGCGATCAGACCCCAGCACGCGGGCGAGCCCCTCAGCAGCCAGGCGAGGGCCCTACGCGTCAGGCGGGTGATCAGACCCCAGCGCGTGGGCGAGCCCCTCAGGAGTCAGGCGAGGGCCCCACGCGTCAAGCGGGCGATCAGACCACAGCGCGCGGGCGAGCCCCTCGGCGAGCGCGAGAGGTCCCTCACTATCAGGTGGGGCCCGCGCGGCAGGAAGCGTCAGGGAGCCTTCGGGGCCCGTGCAGCTGGAAGCATCCTAAGGTAGTCTTCTCGGCAAAGGCTCTTCTCTGCGGCGAAGGACGGGCGCATTCAATGCGACATTACGCGCGGATAGACAGATGAAGAGATGATTACCGCCACAGTGACCTCTGCGGGTCTGTCAAACTGTCACTGTGGCGTAGCAGAGTTGAGCGGATAGACAGCTGAAGATATGATTACCGCCACAGTGACCTCTGCGGTTCTGTCCAACTGTCACTGTGGCGCAGAAGAATTGACCGGCAGAGAGAGAGTTTGCCATCATCAGGAGTGCCGCCCGCGTCAGGCGGCGCAAGCTGGGGCCCACCCGTCCTGTCACCGGCGTGTTCACACGGGTCAGAGGCCACTTGCGAGGCACGCGTGGGCGGCGCCGCTCGGCAGCGGCACGTTTTCGTCTCTCCTGTCCTGTCCCATATGTCTTATCAAGTGTACTAAGAGTACTGTACTGCCTACCCCCTTGTGGCTCTCTCCGCCATTGCGAGGCTTGTATAAAAGGCGGAGAGATAGGAGAGACGGGAGGTTCCGAAACATTCTGTAATCGCATTCCATTCAACCAACCCAAAAAAAGAGCTAAGGCTCGGCAGGAGTAGGACTGTTACCCGCGAGGGGGTCCGAACTTGGGTAAATCCGTCGCTCCTTGTCGTGCTCGACGCTCAAATCGAACTGAGCACGAGCAGATCGGCTAGCAAGTCAAGTATCTGACGGGGGTGTGATCCGCGGTGGTTGAGCGGAGAGCACGCCGTCAGAGGCGCGCCATGTAGGGGGCGCTAGCGTCCTTTCGAGTTCTTCGACCAGTTTCTAAAGCGACGATGGCGGATCAGCGGTCCGCGATGGAGGAGGAAGCAGCTGCCAAAGCCGCGGCCGCGGCGTCGGCCGCGGCAATGGCGATGGATTAGGCGGGCGGTAGCCTTCCGCCTAGGGCCGGCGCCCTGGCAGAGGGCAGCCGTCCTAGTCTAGCCAAGCGGCGCCTGGCCATGGAGGAGTGCTCCTCGGCACAGAACCTCTATGCGGCCAGGGCCCTGCTGGACAACCCGCCGATTCCGGTGACTTCGGACTCTCCGGTGGCGCCGTGGCTGGTCAGTTTGACCCGCTACGTCGATGCCGCCGCGGCGGTAGTGCAAGCAGCGGGGGCACGGGAACCGGTGTTTCCGCTTCCTCCCGTTCGTTAGTTTCTCCGCATACTTCCCGCAGAACTCCTAGCGGGAGGGAGCGAGGCCAAGACGGCAGGAGCCAGGTGGCTCCATCGACAGTTCGGCGAGACAGACGCGGCGGAGGGCCGGACCTCCGAGCCCGTCTGGACGATCGCCATCTACAACAAGGAGAAGACCTGCATGATAAGCTCCGCCGGCGGCATGACCGAGAGCGCGACCGCGCTATTGCTGCCGCCCGCGGGGGCCAGGAGGAGGACTCCCGCGGTGCCGCCTCTGCCGGAGAGGGCGGCGCTTCTTCTGCGCCGTCCGGGCGGCGGGCGCGGCGGGGCGAAGAGCGCGTCCAGGAGCAGGAGGCTCCAGACGTCGGTTGCCGCGCCTTTTCCAAGGAGCTGCGCCGAGTGCAGTGGCCGGAGAGGTTACGGCCCGCCGCCATCGAGAAGTACGATGGCTCCACCAATCCCGACGAGTTTCTGCAGATTTACACCACCGTGATGCAGCCGACTGGAGGGTCGGGGAAGGTTCTGGCGAACTACTTCCCTGCAGTCCTCACCGGCGGAGCCCGCTCGTGGCTCATGAACCTGCCCCCGGAGTCAGTGGGGTCATGGAAGGAGCTTGCCAAGCTCTTCATCACCAACTTCCAGGGCACCTTCGAGCAGCCCGGGGTTGAAGACGATCTCCACAACGTGGAGCAGAAGAAGGGGGAGTCGCTGCGCGACTACATCCGGTGTTTCAGTCAGGTCCGCAACACCATCCCTGACATCTCCATCGACGCCGTTGTCACGGCCTTCAGGAGAGGCGCCCGAGACCCCAGGGTAAAGCAGAAGATGGCCACCCGCAAGATCAAGACGACGGAAGAACTCTTCACCCTAGCCCACAAGTGCGCCCTTCAGGCGGAGGCTCGCTTCCGCCCGGCCGCAAGGGCGGGGGCCGCTGCGGGCGGCGAGGCCGGGACTTCGAAAAATCCCGGCGGCAAGGACAAAAAGAAGCCAAGGCGGCCGAGACCGGGCAGGTCCTGGCCGCCGAGCGCGACGACGACGACGACGACGACGAAGGCGACGACAGCGGCCGGCCGCGCGGTGGGCGCGGCGGGCAGAAGAAGACAAGAGGTCGCGGCGGCGGCGGCAGAGGCGGTCCCCGGAGGGACGGCCATGGCGATCGCCGTGGTCACGACAACCGCCGCGGCTGCGACGAGGGGCGAGACCACCGCCCCCGTGAGTGGGACGGAAGGCCTTATTGTCCCATTCACCGCAACAACTCCCACGACTTGGCTGATTGCCATGTCGTCAACAAGTTAGTGGGTAGATATGCTGTGCAATCAGCAGTTCCGTGCAATCGCCGTGCAATCGAACTACCAAAAGTTACAAAAAATTCTAAAAAAATTTGTACATGTACTCTTCAACTTACTCTATCTCTGGTTAAAATTTCAAGTTCAAATTCATCCTATAGTGAACGTTACAAAAAAGAGAAAATTCTATCAATTTTGAACTTATCAAAACTGTCTGTTTTTTTCTCTTTTTTATAACTCTGACTATAGGATGAATTTGAACTTGAAATTTTAACCAAAGATAGAGTAAGTTCAAGAGTACATGTACAAATGTTTTCAGAATTTTTTGCAACTTTTGGTAGTTCGATTTCACGGCGATTGCACGGAACAGCTGATTGCACAGCATATCTACCCCAAGTTAGTGGCCAAGCGCGTCCACGAGCAGCAGCAAGCGTCCGGCAGCGGCAAGGGCAAGGAGCTGGCTTCGCTTGGTTTTCAGCAGGCGGAGCGCGAAGTCGCCGTTATTCACGGCGGTTCGGCCACCTATCCGTCCCACGCTAGTTTTAAGCGTGCGATGAGGGAAGTGTGCGCCGCCGTGCCCGGCGTAGGGTCAGCAAGGCAGCTGTTGTGGTCGGAGCAGCCGATCACGTTCAGTCAGGCCGATCACCCAGCTAGTACCGCCGGCCCGGGGCATCTCCCGATCGTGGTTGCGCCCACGGTCCGGAATGTTAAGCTCGGGCGGGTGCTGGTGGACGGAGGAAGCTCCCTCAACATCTTGTCCGCCCGCGTCGCCAAGGAGCTCCAGATCCAACAGCAGGAGCTTCGTCCGGCGCTCCCTTTCTTCGGCATCGCGCCGGGGGCTGAGTCCATCCCTCTGGGGCGCATCAGCCTCCCGGTGACGTTCGGGGGCTTCGACAACTTCCGTACGGAGATGCTCGAGTTCGAGGTGGTGGACTTCGATCTCCCGTACAACGCCATATTAGGTCGGCCGGCGCTGACCAAGTTCATGGCGGTTTGCCACTATGCGTACATGGTGGTGAAGATTCCGGGGCCAGCTGGCCCCATCATTCTGAAGGTGGACCGCCCGGAGGCGCTCCGCTGCGACAAGGACGCTCTCGCTTTGGCGGGGGCACTCGGCGCCCAGAAGGCCGAAGCTTCGACTCTGGGAGCTCCTCCGGCGAAGATCCGTGCCTCCCCCGGTTCGTCCGCGGAGGTTAAGGCGATCTCCCTGAGTGAGTCAGACCCGGCGAAGACCGTTCGGGTGGGCGCCTCTCTCAGCGCCAAATAGGAAGGCGCGCTCGTCTCCTTCCTCCAGTCTAACGCAGACGTGTTTGCTTGGCAACCGTCCGACATGGCTGGGGTCCCCAGGGAGGTGATTGAGCACAAGTTGGCAACGTTCCCCGGCGCGCAACCGGTTTTGCAGAAGGTCCGGAAGCAGTCGGTGGAGCGGCAGGCCGTCATCCGCCAGGAGGTGGACAAGCTCTTGAGGGCGGGGGTCGTTCGTAGCGTCGCCCATCCCAGGTGGCTCGCGAACCCCGTCCTCGTCAAAAAATCCAACGGGCGGTGGAGGATGTGCGTCGACTTCACCGACCTCAACAAGGCGTGCCCGAAGGATCCGTACCCGCTGCCCCGCATTGATCTCATTGTCGACTCCACGGCGGGGTGCGAGCAGCTGTGCTTTCTGGATGCGTACTCCGGGTACCACCAGATTAGCATGGCCAAGGAAGACGAAGACAAGACCGCCTTTGTAACGCCCATGGGCGTCTATTGTTACACAAGGATGGCGTTCGGACTGAAGAATGCAGGGCCGACCTATCAAAGGGCCATGCATATTGCTCACCGCCCCCAAATAGGGCGGAACTTGGAGGTGTACGTCGACGACCTGGTGGTGAAGTCCAAGAAGGCGGAGGAGTTGATCGACGACCTGGAGGAAACCTTCGCCAACCTGAGGAAATACTGCCTCAAGCTCAACCCTGAGAAGTGCGCGTTCGCCGTGCCGTCGGGCAAGCTGTTGGGCTTCCTCGTCTCCCAGAGGGGGATTGAGGCGAACCCCGACAAGATCGCTGCAATTGAAAACATGAAGCCCCCGACGCGACTTCGGCAGATGCAGTGTTTAGTGGGCTGCCTGACTTCCCTGGGACGCTTCATAGCTCGCCTGGGGGATAAGAGCCTTCCGTTACTCAGGCTCCTGAAGAAGACCAACCACTTCGAGTGGACCACGGAGGCGCAGGAGGCGTTCGACGGGCTGAAGAAGTATCTGACTTCCCCGCCCGTGCTGGTCGCCCCAGATCCGGGCGAGCCGCTGATTCTCTACGTCGCGGCGAACCCGGAGGTGGTCAGCGCGGTGCTGGTGGCGGAAAGGGAAGGAGTTCAGCGCCCAGTCTACTACATCAGCAAGGTCCTCCACGGCGCTGAGGCAAGGTATTCGCAGCACCAGAAGATGCTCTACGCCGTGCTAACAGCGTCCAGGAAGCTGCGTCACTACTTCCAAGGGCGAGAAATCACAGTGCTGACCAAGTATCCCTTGCGGGAGATCCTCTTCAACCGCGAGGCGACGGGTCGCATCGCTAAATGGGCCATGGAGCTGGCGGAGTTTGATCTCAAATTCGCTCCCCGAACAGCTATCAAAGGGCAAGCTCTGGCGGAGTTCGTCGGCGAATGGACTCCGGCGGACAAGGAAGTTCGCTCCCCGAACGGCCATCAAAGGGCAGGCTCAGAGTCTCCCTCTACTCAGGCTCCTGAAGAAGACCAACCAGTTCGAATGGACCGCGGAGGCGCATGAGGCTTTTGACGGTTTGAAGAAGTACCTCACTTCTCCACCCGTGCTGGTCACCCCCGATCCGGGCGAGCCGCTGATCCTCTATGTCGCGGCGAACCCGGAGGTGGTCAGCGTGGTGTTGGTGGCTGAACGAGAAGGAGATCAGCGCCCGGTCTACTATATCAGTAAGGTTCTCCATGATGCAGAAACAAGGTATTCACAGCACCAGAAGATGTTGTACGCCGTGCTGACGGCGTCCAGGAGGCTGCGTCACTACTTCCAGGGACGAGAAATCACCGCCTTGACCAAGTATCCCTTGCGGGAGATCCTCTTCAACCGCGAGGCGACGGGCCGCATCGCCAAGTGGGCTATGGAGCTGGCAGAGTTCGACCTCAAATTCGCTCCCCGAACAGCTATCAAAGGGCAAGCTCTGACGGAGTTCGTTAGAGAATGGACTCCGGCGGACACAGAAGTTGAGGGCGCCCCAGCACCCTCGCCGTGGACTCTCTTCTTCGACGGTTCGTTCCGGCTGGAAGGGGCTGGGGTTGGCGTCGACCTAGTGTCTCCCACCGGCGACATCGTCCGGCACCTAGTGGTGCTGGAGTTCCGCGCTACCAACAACGTCGCGGAGTACGAAGGGCTGCTCGCCGGGCTCAGAGTGGTTTCCAAGATTGGTGTGAGGAGCTGGGCACTAAGCTGTGCTTCGCCTCTGTTGTGCATCCGAAGAGCAATGGGCAAGTGGAGCGGGCAAATGCAGAAGTGCTCAGAGGACTCAAGACAAGGGCGTTCGACCGTCCATCCCTCGCCGCGACAACTACATGGCGGATGAACTGTCCCAGATTGCCTCGTCAAGGGCACCTATCCCGGCTGGGGTCTTTGAAGAAAGACTCACGCGGCCGTCTGTCGCAGCCCCCGAGTCCGGTGGGGACGACATGAATCTCAACGCAGCTCCCACATCTGGAGGAGACGTCGGCGTTCCCGTAGCAGCTCCCCGGTTGGAGGGAGGAGGCGGACGAACTGCCGAGGCGGAAATGCCAGGCCAGGAAGAGTACGTCGGCGACAATGCTAACATCGTCGCACTCGTCCGGGAAGGTCGGTGGATGGATCCTATCCTAACCTACCTGCGGGACGAAGTGATCTCCGACGATGACGCGTCAGCTGAGAAGATAGCGCGCAAGGCCAAGCGCTACGCCCTGGTAGGTGGGGACCTGTATCGCCAGGGCGCAGATGGAATTCTACTGAAAAGCGTCACTCGGGAAGCGGGGAGCGAAATTCTCTCTGAGATCCATGGAGGCATGTGCGGGAGCCACTCAGGGAGCCGGGTGTTGGTCGGGAAAATCTTCCGCCACGGCTTCTATTGGCCTACTGCCCTCCAGGATGCCTTCGAGCTGGTGAGGAGATGCGAAGCGTGTCAATTTCATGCTAAGCAGATCCACCGACCGGCCCAGGCGCTGCAAACCATTCCGCTCTCTTGTCCGTTCGCGGTCTGAGGGCTGGACATTCTGGGCCCGTTCCCGCGGGCGACCGGAGGCTACACGCATTTATTCGTCGCCGTCGACAAGTTCACCAAGTGGGTTGAAGCCACGCCGGTGCCGGCGATCACGTCCGCTGCGCCGTCGACAAATTCACCAAGTGGGTTGAAGCTTCGCCGGTCCCGGCGATCACGTCGGTAGCAGCCATAAAGTTCATGAGGAGCATCTTCGTCCGGAGGTGGACAGAATCATCACCGACAACGGCGCTCAGTTCAAAAGCAACGATTTCCAAGATTGGTGCGAAGAGATGGGTACCAAGATGTGCTTCGCTTCGGTGGCACATCCCACCGACAATGGGCAAGTGGAGCGGGCAAATGCAGAAGTGTTCAGAGGACTCAAGACAAGGGCGTTCGACCGCCTGGAAAAGCCCGGCAAGCGCTGGGCGGAAGAATTCCCCACCGTGCTTTGGGCGCTGCGGACAACACCCAACAGAGCCACCAGCAAGACTCCCTTCTTCCTGGTGTATGGCTCTGAAGCGGTGCTCCCATCGGAGCTCACCTTCGGATCCCCAAGGGTGGCGGGGTACAGCGAGGACAGAGACCCTGACCAGCGTCAGGATGAAGTAAATCTCCTGGAGGAGATCAGAGACAGGGCGGCTATCCGGGCCGCCAGGTATCAGCAGGCACTGCGCCGCTATCAAGCAAGGCGGGTGTGTGAGAGAACACTGGCAGTGGGCGACCTCGTTCTGCGCAAAATCCAAGCGCAGGCGGGGCGCAACAAACTGTCTCCCCTGTGGGAGGGCCCCTTCAAGGTGGTCTCAGTCTCCCGCCCAGGCTCAGTCAGGCTCGCATTCGAGGATGGTCGCGAATTGGCGAACACTTGGAACGTCGAGCAGCTGAGGAAGTTCTACCCGTAGGTAGCAGTTCCAGAAGCTTTTTTAGCCTTCCTCTGGAGCCAAGCGGCGAGGTCTTCTTCCTTCACCGCTCGCCTCGGGGGCTGCATTGTACAAAGCCATCTTCAATAAGAGATAAGTTTTGTTCCTCTTTGTGGGCATCTGTTTCTTTTTTCGCCTCAAGTCTGTTAGAAAGCGTTCTGTTGAAAGCTGGTAGCGAAAAAGTACTTAAGGCAGATGGCCCCTTAGTTGCAGAGACGAACGCCTACGACTTGCGGTTGGGCGAGGCGAACCGGACGGAAGGCGGGTTCTAGCCCAGTGTGTCGGCTCGGTCTAGGCAATGCGCCAACAGCGGCACCGGCGACTAGACCACTTCCGGAAGTTAAGTGCTCGCCACGCGATGTCTAGGGTTGGTTCGCAAAGAGGCCATAGGGTTGAAGTAACCAGATGCCTGAGGAAAAAGCGCTCACTTTCAACAGAAAGCTCTGTCTAAAGCTTTTTGGCGATCGGCGGCTTAGCCTTAAAAAGGTCTGTTAGAAAGCATTCTGCCGAAAGCTGGTAGCGAAAGTACTTATGGCTGATGGCCCCTTAGTTGCAAGGGCGAACGCTTATAACTTGCGGTCGGGCGAGGCGGCGGACGGAAGGCGGGCTCTAGCCTGGTGTGTCGGCTTGGTCTGGGCACTGCGCCAACGGCGGCACCAGCGACTAGACCACTTCCGGAGCGTCTAGACCACTTCCGGAAGCTGAGGTCTCGCCACGTAACGCTTAAGGTCGGTTCGCCAAGAGGCCATGAGGGTTGAAGTTCCCAGATGCCTGAGGAAAAAGCGCTCACTTGCAGCAGAACGTTCTGTCTAAAGCTTTTGGCGGTCGGGTGCCCCAGTTCTTCTTTTCGCAAGTAAGGATTTGCGTGAAGTTTAATCGAGACTTATAGCAGAAAAGCAAAAGTTTGCGTTAGCAGGTTCTGTATACAAGACAAAACCAGCAGGGGAGTTCAGCTACTCCTCGCCGTCATCGTCTTCCGATGGAGCAGCGCCGCCCATCAGAGGGGCTCGCCCACGCACCCGCCTGGCGCGTGGGGCCCTCGCCTGGTCCTCGGAGGGGCTCGCCCACGCACCCGCCTAGCGCGTGGGGCCCTCGCCTGGCCTTTAGAGGGGCTCGCCCACGCACCCGCCTGGCGCGTGGGGCCCTCGCCTGGTCCTCGGAGGGGCTCGCCCACGCACCCGCCTGGCGCGTGGGGCCCTCGCGGTTTCCCCAAGGCTCTTTATACCCTGTTATTTATTACACCGACAAGTGGCAAAACCCAAGGGGTAGAGGTTGGAACGCTAGACCCGGTATGTATGGAGGGCCAATCACTTGGAACACTAGCAAGGGTGATTCTTGGGGTAGGTACCCTGTTAGGGCAACTAGACAGAACAGCTAGGGTGGGTATAGGCAAGAGAGTAGCTATAGGCAGCCTAGACCTTACTACCCACCAGCACTGTTCCAGGGGAGCCAAGGGGCTTTGGAGGTAGGAGAGCTCCACCTAGAGCACCACCTAGGGGACACGTAGACCTTACAGGTGGACCACACCAAACCCGAACCTTCCTAGGAACAACTTAGAACTAGATGGAAACTACATACTTAGAATGGGGAAGCATGGTAGAATAGAGGCCAAGTTTGTAGGACTCCAAGAGGAGAATGAACACTTGGCTCGTGTGTGGGTCAAGAAGTCTTTGATTGATAGATTTCCTAAGACTAACCCTCGGGGACCCATTAAGTGGGTTCCTGAGTTTGCAATTTGACTCTCCTTAAATGGCTGTGAGTGCAGGTGAACTACAGGATCGGCGGCCGTCACTGGATCATGGACAGTGGTTGTACTCAACATATGACGGGCAACGAGCGGTTGTTCACCTCACTCGTGGAAGAGGGGAGTTTCCCCAAGAAGGTAACTTTCGGAGATGGTAGCCGCAGTCGGGTGATTGGCTTCGGGGAGGTATATATTTCTGCTGAGCTTTCAATTCAGAATGTCCTCCTTGTGGAGACCTTGCATTATAATTTGATTTCGGTTGCCCAATTGCTCGACTTGGGGTACCATTGTCACATCTCACCAACTGAAACGCAGTTTTTGGATCAAAATGATGTTCTGGTTCAAAGCTTTCAGATTCCAAAACCTCTTTCTTGCAAAGTTTGAGTTGCCCTCCACAAATGACTTGACATGCCTACTCGCCAAAGTCGAACAAGGATGGTTTTGGCATAGGCGCCTGGGACATGTGGGGATGGCTAATTTGAAAAAGTTGGTGAAAAATGATTCCATTCGTGGGGTCAAGGATGTGAGTTTTGAGAAGATGAGATTGTGTAGTGCTTGCCAGGCGGGGAAACAGGTAGCTAGTCCACACACTGCTAAGAGCGTCATGTCCACTTCTCGTCCACTTGAGATGTTGCACATGGACTTGTTCGGTCCTACCACTTACGCTAGCTTAGGAGGCAATGTACACTGTCTGGTGGTAGTTGACGACTTCTCATGTTACACTTGGGTTTTCTTTTTGCCTGATAAGAGCCCCGTTGCGGATGTTTTCAAAAAGTTTGCAAATAGAGCCCAAAATGAATTTGATTGCAAAATAAAACGGATGAGAAGTGACAATGGGTCCGAGTTTGTTAACTCTAGTGTGCAAAGCTACTGTGATGAGACAGGAATAGGGCACAATTCTCTACCACGTACACTCCTGAACAGAATGGCATCGTGGAGCGGAAGAACAGAACACTGATTGAGATGGCAAGGACAATGTTGGACGAGTACAAGACGCCTGATGAATTCTGGGCCGAGGCGATTAGTACAGCTTGAAACTTGTAAGATCACTAGCACCCTAATAGGGTTTTGGCAATTTAGTGCCACTAAGGACACTTTTTCTTAGCACCTTTCTCTACATGATTTTGTGATTTGCATGCATGTCCAAGACCCTGCCATTTGGAGCATTTCATTCTCTAGAGAGTCGGTCCCATTGAGCATACTAGAGTCGTCTCTCCAGGGTGAGTCGAGAGGTGTCTAGAAGGTTTGAGAGTGTCCTAGATAATGCCAGGTGTCCGAGAATGAGCTAGGTTGGTGTCGATGCCACCGGGTGAGCTCAGAGGCATCCGAGGCGTCTTGTCGTGTCCTGTGGGATGTTTCGTAGCCACCAAGTCAAAAATATCCCATAGGCGCGAAAACTCCCGCCCAAAGCCACCTGGGTTAGTTCAGAAAAGATTCGATCTTATCCTTCCACGTGCCATGTCTATCTGAGCTCTAGAAACTGTCAAAAAGGACCAACAAATCAAACCAAGCCATTCCATTGTGTCCACTACAAGACAAAGAGCTTAACTAACCCTAGCCAAGCTTACAAAGACCAAGGGAAGACTTAGAGAGAGGAGAGAGCCACTCAGCCAGTCCAGCAGCCAACTGGAGCTGACCGGACGCGTCCGATGCCTAACCTGTCGACGGTTGGGATATCGGTCTCAAGTCAACTAAGGTTCTTGAGAAAGGGAGATAGAAGTTACTGCCGAGCAAGGCAAACAACAATCAACGAGCAACAGGGAGACACAGGGTTTTTATCCTGGTTCAGGCCTCTCCATAGAGATAATAGCCCAACGTCCAGTGCTTTTTTATATGAAAAAGGATTACAAGGAGGAACTCAGCGAGGCGAACAGGTCTCGACGAGATTATAGGTGTACAGGAAGTAATATGCGATCTTGGCTTCGATGCGTGCTTGTGTTGCCCTCTACACGTCGTAGGGGCTCAGTTTATATAGTGTTGAACAACCGACCTACCGAGGGATAATCGGGTCGGGCTAACCACAAGACCGTAACGAACTCATATACATGCCAAATTCATCTCGAGGTAGATAAGGTATACTCCAATTCTTGGGGATCACGACGTCTGCTCCAATCCGGGAAACCAACGTCCGGGTCTTCACGTAGCCGTGCAGAACTCTTGTTCGAGACGGACTCGAACAGGAAGTCTAGGCCGCCACGCACCATGCCAACCAGAAAGCTTCTCGGCAGGATGCACATGGGCCTGATGGAGCCCTCTAGGGAGCCAGGCCCTAGGAGGCTATTTGATTGGGCCGTCAGGGAATAGGCCATGGCAATGAGCCGTTATTTTATCCCCGACAGCTAGCCCTCGAGACTCAAGTGGAATATCTCACTAGAGTGGGGTCTTCCTATTGAGACTCCAAGTCACAAAGAGGGTAATTTTCCTGTTATAAAGAAGAGCAACAGGTGACCGAACAGGCTATGGTTCAGCCGAACAAGACTTGTTCGGGACCGAATAAACCCGATCAGTGCCGAGCAACTCTGTTGCGTCGAATAGGGAATAACATCTGTCCGAACAGAGCACCCAGCCCTCATTACAGAAGCCAGAAAAAGTAGCCGTTGGCAGATTCTAACGGTAACTCTCGCTGCGCAGACAGAACGGGCGACCGTTTTTACCTAGCCGTTGCAGTAAAAAACTAGCCGTTTTGTGGCGTAATAACTTCGTATAGCATACATTATACGAAGTTATACGACTGTTCCTCCACTACTACACAGTGACGAGGAGCAGCTCCGCCGCTTCCGGGCTTAGGTGCTACTATCTCAAGCTCCGGGCCACCGCCGACCACGCGTCGTATCCTCGTCCACCACTGCTCGACTCGATGGGGCCGTGGTGAATGAGGTGGTTCTATACCAAAAGGAGCGACGACAGCAAGCTCTCCTTCACCGGACAAGCGCCGGCAACAGGGACACAGATGCCACGGCCGGAGCCAACAGGCGAGGAGTGGTACTTGACTCGGAAGATCGCCTCCCTCGTGGGCCTCGGGCTCACGGGCAGGGAGATCATCCGTGACTTCGTGGCGAACAGAATCTGTCCGCTACAGAAGAGATCCTACTCCTTCTACAAGATAGCAGACTGGGAGGGCATCACCAGGGAAAGCTCGGGTAAGTTCCTCAAACACTCACCCTTTTTTGGTGATAAATCCGAACAGGAACTAAGCACATCTTTCGTTCGGGCAGTGAAACCAAACGACGCATGGGTGGCCGAGTAGGTCGACGCCATGCTGAAGGCTGCCAGGAAGGACACTGAGGTCATCGGTGTGGTGGCCTACACGTGCCCAAGGAACGTGCTCATCCGCTCACCAGAGATAACTTATACAAAACTCCCATCTGAGTGGCTAGACTTACACGATCATAGCATGCTTACATTCGCTTCCTAATATGCAGGACGAGCAGCTGATCATCGGTGGGATCGTCGATGAGCTCTCTGAGTCCGATAAAGAGGGAGCGAGGAAGGGCAAGGCCAAGGTGGCCGTGAAGCCCAAGGTGGCCGCCGAGCCGACGCGGAGCTCTCCGCGCCGTAGCATCCGCCAACCGCCTCTGAGGCCCTCTGCGGCGACGAAGCGCGCCGAGTAAGCCAAGCATACGCGTAGCCAGCCAAGCGGGAAATGCCCAAGTCCCTCCCTCCTCACCGAGCAAAGTGACGAGGAGGTACGAAACATGACCCTGTGGCTTAAGCGCTATGCACTAGCTCACCCGGGCCATATGAAATGGCTGCAACAGATCGCCGAGCAGAGGAGGCTCGAGGAAGAAGTCACGCGCAAGGAGGCCCTCCTTGCGTTGCGCAAAAAGAGTGCTCAGCTCACCAGGGAGCTAAGTTTCTCGCCGCGAGCACCTGGTGGCCAAGGCGAACAAGGAGCCGTGGACCCGCCGAGCAAGAGGCGCAAGCTCCGTCACAGAGCAAAGAAAAAGGTCAAGCTTCCCGCGGCGGGCACGGCAGGTATGCAATGACGAAGAAAGTCTCCCTTTACATTCTACCGAACCGATCAGGACTTAACGCCTTATTTTCATCAGCTGCTGAGGTGATCACCAGCGACAACGTGGACGCAGCAATCGAGCGGTCTTTGCTGCCCGAGCACCTACACGGTGCGTCGCGAGCAGTGAGGTTGGCCTTCCTCAAGGACAGGCCGGCAGCATGGGCTGTGCTCCCGCCGGGTTTCAGCAACCAGATCGACGCGCTGAAGAGCGCGGTGGAGCGGCTGAAGGCCGAAGATGCGGGGCACGGCGCTACGAAGAGTGGGGCCAAGGTGTTGGCGCTGCCGGCTGCCCGGGGCGGGACCGAGCAGACGGTCCTGCCGAGCACTTCGTCGCAAGGGCAACTCATCCCTGTGGCGACGGCAACTTCTGGCGAGCAGGGCGAGAAGCCTGTCGCCAGGGAGCAAGGAGATGATCGTAGCATAGAGAGCCTCGTTCTTGTAAGCAAAACTTGAAGAACAGGCTTCAAGATGTAAACCCCAAACCAGAACTTGTAAGTTTAAGTTACCAGCAAATGGATGTGACAGATTTGTTCTTCTCTCGTTCAGGTCGAGCGCAGCGCCATTCTGGGAGCCTTCCAGGAGTACCGGGCAAGGGAGCTCGAGGGGTGCGCCTCGCCCCGACCAAGAGCCAGAGCCGACTGAAGGCGAAGGTGAAAAAGCTTAAGGCCCAACAGATTGAGGAGAGGCAGTCCTCCGGGGCTCTTCGAGAAGAGGCCGAAGAGCTTCGCGTGCTGGCCACGTGGGCGAGCATCGCGGAGGGAAGGTCAAGGTGCTGGACGAGCAGCTCAAGACCATCGAGCAGCGCTTGAGTCAGAACAAGAGTCTGACCGAGCAGCTGCGGGCCAAGACTGAGGAGGTCGAAGCCCTTCATGCAGAGGCCAAGAAGCAGGCCAAGCACAAAGCATCAGCAAGGAGGAAGCCGAGCGCCTCCAAGCTGAAGCGAAGGAGGGGATCAGAGCCCAAGGGGAAGCCCTGCGCCTCAAGTTAGAGATTGAGGAGCTGAAGGAGCAGCTTGCTTCTATGTAGTAGCAGTAGGGCAGTACCTGAAAGGGCCTTGTACTCCTGTAAACTTTTGTTAGTGTGAAAGAAACTTACATTTTTCCTGCAAAAAAGAGCAGCAAAAAGCCAAGAACGAACAGAAACTAAGAGCAAGGCAAAACAGCGCTAGAGAGTTTTCTGAAAAAAGGTAGAACGCCAGCCTAACTCCCAGCCCCCGTTGTGCATCTGTTCGAAAACCTGAGTTTGCGAACTCGAACAGGTGCACAAGAAGAAGAGCAACACCCTAGCCCTCGGTACGGACGATGCTTGAAGACCTAAGTTTGCGAATTCAAGCACGTGCGTAGAGAGATAGAGCGACACCCGCATCCTGATCGACTTATTCCACGAACTGCTCGCTAACGTAAGTTAGGCGATTCATAGGGTGACCGAACAAGGAAAGTGCCTACCGCGGTGGGCTTACAAGAGCAGGCTCTGCCAAGTGGTTGTGCCTAGCGCGGTAAGTGCCTCTGCCGCGGAGGGCTTACGAGAGCAGACTTAGCCGTTAGGCGAAAAGCCGTGTTAAGCAACTCTGAGTTTAGGAACTTGCTGAAACTAGATGCGGGCAGGGAAACCTGAAGATCGCAAGACTGGGCAGCCATCAAGTGTTACCAGAGAGAAAATAGTCTAAGAAGACAAGGTGTGCAAAGGGCCGCAAGGGGCCGCGAGCATTCACTATTGATGGATTGAACTTTACATGGCAGCCCGAGAGACTTGGACGAACAAAGGCGCGAAGTTTGACAAAAGCACAAAGCTGGAAAAACAAACGAAAGACCTACACAAAGAACTTACGAAGCTGGTCGATGTTCCAAGTGCTGGTCAGCCCTCTCCCGTCCTCCATTGCCAGGCAAACAGCCCCAGGCGAGCAATGGAAACGACCGTGAACGGGCCCTCCCATCGGGGAGTTAACTTGTTGGCATTGGACAGGTTCTGGACGCGGCGCAGAACGAGGTCGCCCACCTTCAAAGCCCTTGGTCGGACTGATTTGGCAGCGTGCCGGCGAAGAGCTTGCTGGTAGCGCGCCATTCTGACTTGTGCCCGGTCGCGTGTGCCTTCGAGGAGATCGAGTTCGAGTAAGCGCTCTTGCTCTGAGTCAACCATGTTGACCGAGCTCGTGCGAGGCGAGCCGAGTACCACTTCGGCCGTCCCTTTTGTCTTATCAGTGTACTGAGAGTACTGTACTGCCTACCCCCTCGGCTCTCTCCGCCAGTTCAAGGCTTGTATAAAAGGGGAGGAGAGAGATCGAGGAGGGGGTTCCAAAAACATTCTGTAATCGCATTCCATACAACCACAATACGAAAAGAGCTAAGGCTCGGCAGGAGTAGGACTGTTACCCGAGAGGGGGTCCGAACCTGGGTAAACCCTGTGAGTCGCTCCTCGTCGTGCCTGACGCTCAAATCGAACCGAGCTCTAGTCTATCAGCTAGCAGGATAAGAAAATCTGATAGGGGTGTGATCCGCAGTGGTTGAGCGGAGAACACGCCGTCAGAACATAAAATATGGATTATGCGTCAAGGGGACTTGCCTTCAAATGTAGCGTCAGACAACACATCGATATTACAATCCAATCTAAAAATACCGGTGTGTAAACATAGAAATTTAATTCTTTAAGTACATTTGTAAAAATGAAATTTTCAATGTATGAAAACATTTACATGCAAAGGTGGAGTTTTATAAATTTAATGAAATTTATCTTGTATTATTATTAAAATAATAAAAATTATATAGCCATGGATTTTACATTTCTTAATTAAATATGTGCAGGAAAACTTTTCAATACATGAAAATGTTTATTTCGAAAGGTGGAATGTTTATCAATTTAATTAAATTTATTGGGCATTTTTATGAGTTAATATGAATAAGATATGAATTTTAGAGTGGGTTTTAAAATTAAAACAAAATTTATTAAAAATGCATCAGCAGGCCATGATCGGCCCAACTGACCAGTCACCCGCGCGCTGCGCTGCCGAGCGTTGACAGGCGGGTCCGGCCTGTAAGTGGCTCGAGGGAGGGCTCACAGCGGCGCGATCCGGCGGACGACGACTCCTCCGGTGAGGCGGACGGTTCCAGGAGAGAGAGCGTGGCGAGGGGAGTCGATTTGTGGTGTCGACGTCGGGGATTACTGATGTCTGGATGGTCAGCAACGACGGTGGTGGCAGCGCTTGAAAGGGCGACGGTGCTCATCATTCTCAACTCCGGTAGGGTTGTGATGGAGACGCGGTGGTTCGAAATTTATAGGCGAGCGGCCAAACGAAATGTATACAGAGTGGAGCGCACGTGGTTGGCATAGTGAGGTGGCAAAGACCACGGTGGCACAGTGAGGCGGCGACAACCACGACAGCGCAGCGTGCTCTGGGTACAGGCGGAGAGGATTGACATATGTGGCACGGTGGCGACCAAGAGAGAGAGGGGCTTTAATGGCGGAGGGCCTCCTTGCCGTGGAGGGGTCAAGCTTGGCGGCGGCGCTGCTCCGTGGGGGAAAATTAGGGCGCGAAGGTCCAAGACGGCAACGTGCGACGACGAACCTCGGCAGCGACTCCTCTTCGGTACGGGTCCATGGCGGCGTCGCTTCGGCTAGTGAGCAGAGAGGAAGAGAAGAGGGAGCGAGCGCAAGAGAAAATCAAAGAGGAGGAAGAAGAGGGGAGGAAGGAGCTGACAAGCGGGCCCCATTGGTCAGATAGAGGAGAAGGGAGGCTTTCCAGTGGGTCCGTGCTGGCAGTGAGATGGTGTCGCTGCGGGCTGGGCTGGAATGGCGCGGCGCGATGGGCCTGATCGCTGTAGTTGGGCCGAATGCGCGGGGAGGAAAAAGAAAATGCTGGACCGAAGGAGAAGGGGAAGTGGTCCATCCGCGAGGTTTCTGCCTTTTCTTTTTCTGCTTAATTTTTGCAAATCCCTTTTTCTTTTCTTATTTATGTAAAAGGAACATTTTACTGGAAAATCATTATTTGAAAAATTTAGTAAAGCTAGATGAGTGTTAGAAATATATTCCATGTTTATTTCTGCATATTTTTGCTTGGTCAAAAAGTAAGAGAGTGTGTGTGTCTACATACATACATACATACATATTTTATACCGAACCGGAAAAACCGAACCGAACCGATCAAACCGAAAACTTCGGTTTTTTTGGTACTTCGGTTCGGTTTCGGTTTCGGTTTATGGATTGAGAAAACCGAACAAATTCAGTTCGGTTTCGATTTCAACCCGTAAACAACCGAAATCCTAAACCTACCGGCGGCCCATTTCCTTCCATCCCATGGCCCAGTAGCCTCCCGACCTCCCCCAACTCCCCATGCGGGCCACGCCTTCGGCCTTCCTCCCCCCACGCAGACGCAGCCAGCCAGCCATGCCCTCATGCCTTCCTCACTCCTCAGTTCCTCCCCACCTCAAGTCCTCAACCCTAAGGCAGATCTGAAGCTGGCGGCGCCGCCATTCTCAGCTAGCCTCGGCTCCCCTTCCTCCTGCAGTCCTGCGCGCGCCGCGGCCTAGCCTCGGCTCTCCTCCCTCCTACGTACTCATGGAGGCAGGCGGTGCCCTCCTGCTCGCGCCATGACGGCAGCAGCCAACGGCGGCAGGTGGCGCGGCGACGCCCTCCTGCGCACCGCGACGGGGCTCGGTGGCTCCTCTCCTTCCCCTCCGAGGCGGCTCTTCTTCTTCCCCTATGCTGCGGCAGCGCCTCGACAGGTGTTGTGCTTCCTTTCTCCTTCATCCAAGCCTCACGATGCTTCACGATGCTGGTAAAGGGAAGCAGGAAGCTGCTAGCTAGCTTATTTGGTAGTATCGAATATACCGAACTACCGAACCGAACTAGTTCGGTAGTTCGGTTTCGGTTTTTTTTAGAAAAACTTTGGTAGCTAGTTTTGGAAAACCGAACTTTTCAATTACCGAAAAAAAACCGAACCGAAGAAACCGAATAAACCGAATGCCCACCCCTACATACATACATACATATTTGTATGCTTCCATAAATATAAATTAGTGAATAATTTAATTGAAGCTTCAATAAAATTTTCCTCATAATTTATTAAACATTTATAATCACAAATTAATTTTTAAAAATTATGCTTAAAAAATTGTGCACGTTAGAGTTCCCCACATGAATGGTAAAGGTGACGTGCCATTTTTCATCCGTAAGAACAATGCACATATGTTAAATGGGCGAATATTTTTATGCCGGTCCTATATGCCATTATGCCATCATCCTTGTCTATTATAGGTGGTTCCGTAGACAGGTGGGTCCTAGACCCACCTGTCATAAACAAAGGCGGTGACATATAGGAAGTTCAAATGCAATGACACATATGATATTTTCTATGTTAGATTAGTCTCGTATATAAATTACAGTACACAGTGATCCTTTAAAGTGAAGAAAAAATATATCGAGTTTGTGGAAGCATATTATAAAACTCGGTTCTCAACAAGAGCCGGCGTCATGCTCCCTCTGATCTCCTCCCCTAAACCATTTTCTAGTGCCCAGAACCGCTTCCTAATGCCCCAAAATCGCTTTCCAATAGTTCTATGGGAAATATACCATCTGGTTCCAATAATTTAAGGGTATAAAAATCTGGTTATGAGTTGATGGGTAATCTATACCTTTGCGAGAGTTTTGAAGGGGAATCTATATCTTTTCCTCCTAAAAATTATGCTGAAATACTAAACAAATGTGCAAAGTTAAGAAAAATATATGTAAATTTTCTTTGAGATTAGGTGCTCATAGGAAACTCAAATATTTATTTTAATTTTAATTTTATCAAATTGTAACAATACACGTCACATTCTGGTTAAACTATTTTTGACCGGTCAAACCGCTATTGGCTTTGTGAAGTGATTGTTTATGTTCAGTTTCAACATTTTAAAATTCGAGTTAATCCAATTTTGAATCTAATATCGAAGGTGTATGATGCCGATTGAATTGCGTAGCAAAGCCAGGTTATGAAACAAAGCACGAAAATAGCCGGAAGAATCGATGAAGAGCCAGGCACGTGCCATTTTTCCGTCTCCCGCGTGGGGGAGCTCGATACTAGCTCGTGGTTCGCCCACGTGGCTCCCTTCCCTGCCGTGTGGGCCCAAAAAGGCCAAAAGGCTCGCCCTTGCCCGTAGCCAGCGCGTCGAAACCCGTCGTCGTCACGTCGCCGTTCTGCTGCTTCTATACCACCTTCGCTGGCCTCCTACATACCAACTTCCTACCGGCTGAGCCTCTGAGGGAGACAGCAATAACGTGTCCTGCTTCCATTGTTGTCACTTGTCAGCATGCCTATATACACATTGTGTGTGTATTTATTTATTTATAAGAAAACACAATGAGACTATAAAATCAGTGTTCCATGTCTTGATACCGTTAGATTTATCCAAGATTCATGCACACAAAGTAATTACATGCACAACAACACTATAATTAGACATACAAATGTGTGAATACAATAACTACGTGATTAATTGTTTACAAAGAAGCTACGAAGCACACGTTTTGTGGAGTCACAAGTATTTTTACTATATATGTATGTATATCCATATATGTATATATCCGATAATAATAACCACATAATAACATGAACCTGAAAGGGCAATTCACCCGTATAGCATTTTCGGCTTATAGATTTTTTTTATCATGCGCTAAAAGCATAGCACTCAGCAGTAATTTTATATATGATGAAAACTTTTACAACTCTGGGCGTTATATGATCAATTTTCTTAAACTAAAAGCATGTGGCTGAGCTTTAGCCTTAGCACTAACTCTATGTCAACTCTAATAATGTACTAGCTAGTAGGATTAAAATAGTATATATATTTTACCTATATAGAGTAGAACTAAAATACTCTTAGGTGTATTTTAACTAGGATGCTCATATATTTAGATGATGTCATGTGTCACTTCCCACGTCATCCATCTAATTTCCCTCTTCCCGCACACCCGTCTGGATCACATGCATGCAGATGATGTGGATATATGATGCTTGCTGACGTCAGCATTCATGCATGCAACATGCACCGGGAGGGAGGGGCGTGAGCGTGTGGGTTAGAGAGGGCACGTGTCGCCTTATGAAAATACTTCTAGTACTACGTAATAACTTCGTATAGCATACATTATACGAAGCATGCATGCATGCAACATGCACCGCGAGGGAGGTGCGCGAGGGTGTGGGTTAGAGAGGACATGTGTCGCCATATAAAAATACTTCTAGGACTATTCTAGTATTTATATATGTATATAATATAGAGAGAAAAATAGAGTAATGATTGAAAAATGGATGAATAATATTAAAATAAGGTCAGTGTTGTGGATGCTGATGCCCAGCCTCTTAAGCGACGACCTGACCAAAAGGAGAGGAGCTTGCACCTGCCAAGATCCAGCGGCTCTTGTTGTTGACACTAGCTTTTAGGATGCTGTCGACTGTCGCAGACGAAGAGGGTCAAATCTAGGTGGGGCTGTACAAATAGCTCTAGAGGCAGGGGTAGTTTGGCTAGAGGCTTTACATCGGCATTGGGAGCTCTAGTGGGTCTCCATCGGCATTGTCTTTGTCGCTTGTTGATCTCTCTCTGTATTGTCAGTGTCTTCCTCTTTAGCAACCTTCATCCTCAATCTAGCTGCTCCCAATTGGATTTGGTGTTTCCTCTCATTGGCGACTGTTTCTGAGCCACTGTTGGGGTTGGGGGAGAGCATCTAGATGGGGGGTATGGTTCGCAGGGTAGCGTTGTGCTTGGCACATTGCACCTTGTCCTTACTAATAAGAGAGAGAGATGTGGTTACATCTTGTATGCTGTGGCGGAGATTTGGTGATTTTTTATTGGATTTGTGCCATGGGAAGGAGATAGTATCGGAAGGATATGATTGTTGATAGTGTGACTCCAACTATGGTTGATCTGTTCTTGGTTGTGGTGGTAGTCAGTAACGACCGTTCGAGTTCGTCCACCTCATTGATGGCTACAACGGAGGTTGCTTCGTCTATAATTACTCTTAAGTATGCTTTTCTTCTCCGACATCCATTATGGATAGCGCTTGAGGGGATAGCTTTGTTGGTGTTATTGATGTTAGTAAACCTTGTTAGTGAAGCTTACGTAGAGAGAGGGTGCAACTTCTTCCATGCCTTTGATCCGAGTCCTTGTAAGAACTTGGATGTAATTTGGCACTGTTGTATCAACGATGTTTCTATAGGAGATGAATGTTTCGAAGTTTCTAAATCTAGAAATTATAAAAGATGTATTTTGGATATAAACCGTGCTTTCTAACAGTTTAGCGGATTTGATGGAAGAGGTGAATAAGAAACAAGTTAATGCAATAAAACCAAACAATTAACTTAAAATGTTTGTGACAAACTATAGAATGGGCTAACTTTTTTTAGAGCATGATGGATTAAATTTTAGGTTTTGTTTGTTTGGGTTGATATGAACGTTTGAACAGTTGAACGGTTGAAATTACTAAAATTTGAAAGCTTTTTGAGATAGTCTTAAGATTCGAAACCACTTCGTTTGACTTGCTTTTTAAAACGTTAGGATCCATCTTCGAAACAGACTCAAAAAGGTAAAAACATATGTCATTTCAAAATGTAGATAAATTATTAAAATGTTAAACCACTGAGCTTTGTTAAGTTTGAAAAGCACGTGGCATTTCTAAAGGGGTAAATAAGGCTCTCAACATGGTTAGTTCTCTGTCATGTGAGCAAGCATTCATTACTCCATTGACCGAAGAAATTTTAGTTCAAGGGAAGCAGAAAAAGTCTCCAATAGTAATAGCGGCGAAAAACTCCCAACGGCCAAACGAAAGGTCCAAAGCGGCAACACCCATGCTTTGCCAGCCAATCCCCGCCGACCTCGCCGGCGCCGGCGCCGGCGCCGGCGCTCGCCGGAGCCCCGCAGACACTGCCTTCCCTCCCCCTCCTCGCCTAACACGTGTCCGCCGCCGCGTTGTCAGCCACATCCGCGCCGACTCGCCCCCGATCTCCGCCTCCGCCTCCGCCCCCTCGCGGCCGGCGAAGCCGTCCGTGTGCACCGCCGACGAGCTCCACCACGCCCCGGTCTCTGGTGCAGGGTGGCGCCCCGCGCTCTGGCGATACAGGCCGCCTCCCCATGTACGGCCGAGCTCGTTCGATTGTGGCTCATTAGAGTTGTTGGTGGAGCCGTGTTTGATTTTGCGACGAACGCGCGTGTGCTTGTTTGTGCAGGCGCCGGTGAGGAACCACCCGCTGATGCTGCTGTCTGGAGTCGGGACGAACGCCGTCGGATTCGACCTCTCCCCCGGGGTGAGTACAAATTTTTGCTCTGCTCTTCTTTTGTTAAAGTTCCTTGCCTGAAATGAAAATAGTGTTTCCAAGCTTCATGCTTGGAATACGATCTTCATATAATATTTAGCTCAAGTGTTCCGATCTGTTTGGGGGAGGGTAATGGTGTTACCGTGTTAGATCAAGTTAGGTTTAGTTTGTAATTTCCCTGGGAATGCTGAATTCAGGAGCAATGTGGCTGCCTTTTATAGGTTGGATTAGATGTGTATGGCATAATACAGAATGGACGATATAACTATATATGTGTTAAGACTTGAAAATTTTGGAAGTTGGGCACATCTTTTCGACTTTATCATTAGTTGCACGTAGCCAACTTAAAATTGATGGAACTAGTAGGATCCGGTACTCATGAACTATAGTTTCATAGATTTGACAGCAAAAGATCTATAATATTCCAACATGGATCCAGAAATTTCCAGGCAACTAGAGAACACGATGTGAAACAAACAAGGCCATTGATATGTTTGCATCTTGATCTTTGCTTGGTCCCTAGATGATGGCTAGATCACAACTTTCGTTGTCTCCAGGCAAGATGTTGATGACTTCAAGCATGCTGCACCACTGAAATCACCTGCTTCCACAACCCATTTCTTATTCTTTACACACCATTTGCACAATGAGAAGAACCCATAGAAAAATTAGTGTTGCAGCAATAAAGAAATGTGATATCTGCTTTTTACAGCTGAAAATAAAAGACTGTTGGGCATCTAGTAGCTAAAATAAAAAAAGACAAACATCAAAGGTTCCATACCTGGTACCTTAGTGGTGAATTTTAGCTGGAGGCACTAAAATTCTGGAGAGAGCAACCAGGCCCAGATGGGATATGCAAGAGGACAGAGGAAGAACAAGATGGGAATGAAGCACAAGGTGCAGTATCCTATTGTGGTGGAAAATAGTCAAGGTGTGATCTGTAATATGTTCAGTATTCAGGATGGAGGGAGGGGCAGGAGGGAAGGGGGAATTGAGGATGGAATGGCCTTAGTTTCCTTGGTGATGTCTTATTATGGGTTGTGTCCTAAAATGTTTGAGATGTTGCCCTAGCATGACCAAATGGGAAAAAACATTTTAAATCATCTGTGCACCAGTCACATTACTTGACCATATGAGAGCAATGTCTGTGTACAGCACACATTTGGACTTTGTGCGTTCTAGATGTTCAATTACAATTTGCAACATGGTGAAAGTATTGCCCTATTTTCTCGCTGCTATGGTTGGGTGAAATCACTAATCAGCGGTAACCAGCTGGTTACTGTTTACCTGTCTTACCGGCTCAGATAGTACCAAGAAATGGTACTATATGCTTGTTTGCAATACTAGGGAAGTATAGAGCTAAGGTAGTGAATAATATTAAATGAAGCAATAGCATGAAAGCTTTCTTACCAATCTATTTCTTATGAACATAAAACTTTCTGTCAGATTTCTCTTCCTATTCACTGAGCATGCACTCTGCACTCTTAGGACATTGAAATTTCTGTTAGATGAAATTTGTATGGTTTAAAACCAGTAAACGGTACTAGGGAGGGTTTGATAATTTTCTTGTACACAACTTCTTGAATCCTTCGTCATAGAGTCATGCCTTTTACATACGCTATCATGTAAAGTTTGCACTTTGTAATAACATATTTTTGAAAAATATTTTCAGTTTAAGAGGTTGGCACATGTTGGGAATTTTTCCATGTAAAATATTTAGCATGAATTCATAGTTTGGGATTAGAGGAAAAATGTGGGGTGACCAAATATTCAGTTTGGCTGGTCTTGGCTAATTTTAATTCTTATAAAGTATTAAACTTCCATTCTACACACCTAGCACTAGCTCTTCTACCTGAACAACTTCAACTGAGCAAGTTGGGAGCTTTTCCAGCTGTAAAATGTTATGATGTAATGAAGAAATTAATGATATCCTTGTATTCTGCAAATAAGTTGGTAAGCTAAAAGTGTTATCTAGAATTTATTTATATTGTTTTAGTTTTTTTATTCTGGTCTCTCTCTCTCTCTCTCTCCCCCCCTTTCTCATCTATATGTGTGTGTACGAGCATGTAGTGGCGAACGCAGGACCAAATTCGAGGGGGGGGGGGGGCTAGGCTTTAACATTCCAACCACCGAAAACAAGGCAAAATAATATTAAATATAGGTTTTAGTTACTACTACAATCCAAATTCATGTATAAATAAGCAAATGAAATGAAGTACAAGTTTGTAACATACTAACAAGTAAATTAAACTACAAGTTTGAAGTTTGTGACATACTCACATATAGCAAAGCTTCTAGGTACGAGTAGAATTTGGAGGCAAGTTCATTCTCCGAGTTTTCATCTTTTGAAAACACTCCATAACAACTCCATCATCAATGGATTTGAATATATCTCTCTCGGTGTAACACACCATCAAATCATTGAGCCAATCATCGGAGATTTTGTTGCGCAAGTCAGTCTTGATAATCTTTATTGCTGAAAAAATCCTTTCAATAGATGCAGTTGCCACAGGAAGTATAAGTGTCAATTCAATAGGGCGATAAACTAATGAAAAGGTTTTATGACTTCCAAGTTGAACCATCTTTTCTGCTAGCATGATAGCATCACGACATTCACGAAATTCTACGCTTCTCTTCACATTGAGAATGTAGGTTTGAAGTTGGGTTCTCAATAATATGCGATCACTAAAAGAGTAATCATCTGCATAAATCTCTGCAAGTCGCATAAGCTTATCCTCATCAAACTTAGAGAATGAGTTTGTTGGGTCGAGGGAAGACATGCATATCAATAGTTCCGTAGAAACTTAATAAAAACGATGATCAAGTTCTGACTTGCTGGCATCCATTACGGCATACAAGATGCTTGCCTACAAAAGCTATGGACACTACCAGGGCCACCAACATGCATATCCATGATTTCCAATGCCTTTTTCCAATTCACAAATCCAACTTTTGTGAAGGCATATCGTCCAAAATAGTTAGGATGTGGACTCCTAGATAGAAAGCAATAGAAGCAAAATGCGGCGTCCTTTGATACACTATATTCTAGCCAATCATATCTCTTAAACCATGCTTCTTGAAAGGATCTTCGACAATCCATCATTTTTTGCGGAAAAGAATATCTAATCGGACGTGTTGGACCTTTCAACAAATGCGCCCTTCGCACTTGATCTCTAATTTCAATGGGATAATCATCAATTGGCTTCCGACAAGCTGGATCGACAATAACATCATTTGGATGAAATTCTTCAATTCGAGGCTTTTTTTTGTTGAGTTCCACTCTCATTCGTCGGAGGGTTACTTGAACTTGGATTAGTTGAAAAATAAGAATACAATGTCCGTTTATCCTTATCCATCTAGCCAATCTGTTTGTGACAAAGAGCAATAATGAAACAATCAAACAACAAATAAAAATCAAAGTGACAAAGTCTACTGTCTAGACACCAATTGGGCATATTTACTAACTACTCATTTGCTATTTGCTAATTCTATCAACTAGTCAAGCATCACTACATCACTTGCAAGCAATTAACTAATTAAGCAAAAGCATTAAGCCATTAACTAGTATTCCAGGACGTGTCACGTGTGGCCAGTGAGTCAGGCAGTCAGCGACCATACCGTGCACGGTTCGTGTGCGCCTGAAAGCCTCGGCTTGACGGCCTTGCCTTGCCGGTTTGGCGGCTTGCCGCCGGACGCTGGCCGTCCACGACTGACTGCGGGCGGGTGGGCGAGCGGCGGCGGCGCAGCACTTCACGGCTTCAGCCTTCAGGCCTTCACGACCGATTGCCGAGCGCAGTCCGTCACGGTGTCATCTGTAGCAGCCAGCGCCCAGCAAGCAGTAGCCTCGTCACCGACCACGCCGAACGGGACGCTGGGACGCGGGATGCCACCGTGGCGCCGCTTGTTGCTAGGGTTGTGCTCAGCTCGGGGGAATCCGAGAATGAGGGATTTTTGATTTGGGGAGGGATGTTGGCTCTCGCACATGGGCCATCAACCGTGGGTGGTGGGCTTTTACTTGCGCAGTTGGGCCTTTACTTCTCTAGTTCTCCAGTCTCCCCGTTGAAACACTCAGAACACTGAAACATAGATGCACGGCGACCGGGCGACGGCGGCGCTCATGGCTAGCACGACGGCCGACGCCGGAGACGGAGGGGTAGGGGGTGTTCACGGCAGAACGGAGCTGGGGTGCACGCCCCAACACGCCCCAACGGTCCGTTCGCCACTGCGAGCATGCGGGGGTGCATGATCTTGATATTAATAATGTTCATAATTATCTTCAGGCCTCATTTGCGCGGCACATGTCTAACCAAGGATTTGATACATGGATAGTTGAAGTTAGAGGTGCTGGTCTGAGTATACGTGAATATGAAAATTCTAGTGCATCTGGATCAGCTGCTTTTGAGGATATTTCTAGTGGCATTCTACCTCTTGATAAACAGAGTACATTGGAGGCTGCTTCACTTCAAAGTAGTGGTGGCTCTGCTATTGATTATGATGACCTTGGTATAGTCGCTTTGGATGAACCACCTATATTGGCAGAACTGTCTAATTTTTTTGACCGGATCTCAAAAATTCTGGAAGAGGCTAGACTACACAAAAATTTTCATGAAATTACAGAAAAAATTTCTGTTCTCTCAGAAATGGCCGAAAGCTCTGCCATTATTAGTCCAGTGAGAGAAGAAAGTTTGCGTCTTCTGAAGAATTTTCAAGATCAGATTGACTCATGGGAGCGCTTTGTGGCAACACAGATGCATCTTATTTCTGAATATGATTGGGATTTCGACCATTACTTGGAGGAGGATATACCTACCGCGGTGAGCTGTCATGCCCTTCTGTAAACTAAAATCATTCAATTGTAGAAGCTGTTCCTTTTTTGTTCATCTGACAAACCCAAACAGTTCTTTTTATTCTCCATCTGATTATTTCATAATTAGTGTACTTATGGTTGTGTTTGTGATATATCACTTAACTACATAGTTACACCTACAGGTGGAGTATATTAGACAACATAGCAAATCAAAAGATGGAAAGCTGCTTGCAATTGGGCATTCGATGGGAGGAATTTTGTTATATGCAATGATGTCGAAATCTGGTGGGACACTTCACCTTAGTTAGTCTTTTGCTGTTTGTCTGACCTTTCCTTCTCCTTTTTTTTTTCCTTATGGAACTATACTTATGCTTCTGCTAAATACAAAAAAAAGAAAACATTTTCACAATCCAGTTAATACATCTAATGGAACATTCTGCTCATTAATATAGCTAGTGGAGTTGTTATGCTGAGCTTTCCAGAGTTGATAGCAGATACTTTTGAATAAATTTTTTAAAGAAGTTTCTATATGCTATAATGCATGTTCAGGTTGTCCATTTGATTGGAAGTCTCATGGTCCTAGTTTACTGCCTTTCAGTAGTAGAATCTCAATGTCATATTTTATTTAATTTCCCTTTATTCTCAAAGGTTTTGAAGGAGTTCCTTCGAATTTAGCTGCTATTGTTACTTTGGCTTCATCTGTTGACTACACAACGTCGAATTCATCTATGAAGATGTTACTGCCTCTTGTGAGTTAAATCTAATAGTCAGCTTGAAAAAGATGCTTATATATGTTCAATTATGAATTGTTTTTGTTCCTTTATTGTTATCTATGGCAACATGCTAATGAGTTTGTTGTTCAGGCTCATCCTGCACAAGCTCTTAATGTCCCTGCTCTTCCATTGGGTACATTATTAGCAGCAGCATATCCCTGGGCATCTGGTCCGCCATATCTTTTTTCCTGGCTTAATCCTCAAATATCAGCTCAGAACATGATGCATCCAGAGCTGTTGTCCAAGCTTGTTTTTAACAATTTCTGTAAGTACAGTCCCCTAAAAGAAACTTCTGTAAGTACAGTCATAATGCAAACCACTGTCTACACATGATTATTTCATATACACTTTCTTTTGAACATAATTATTTCATAACACATTGCAGTATTGCATTTGTGCATCTCATATGCTATCTAAATACATAATTTATTGCCTCCTCTTCATAACACACTGCACTATCAACATCTCGTGCCTGTTCTCCAACTTCCAAACTGTTCATCTTTACAATCTGTTTCAGTAAATTTCTACTATTTCTTGATAGTTATCGTGGGATGCACCTCTGTGATCCTTGTCAATGGGGGTGGATATTTTTATAGCTATTGTTATCATGTGACATGCAGGTACGGTGCCTGCAAAAGTTGTCCTGCAACTTACGACTGCTTTCCAAGAAGGTGGTCTATGCAACAGAACTGGGACCTTCACATATAAGGATCATTTGCGAGAGTGTCAGACCCCAGTCCTGGCACTGGCTGGAGATAAGGATCTGATCTGTCCTCCAGAAGCTGTTTTTGGTAGGGCAAGTTCATGACCTCCGTTGTCTGCTAGCTTGATTGTGTATATCTAGCATATTGGTAATTTCATTTTGGTCTCATACTCTCATCTGCCAGAAACTGTCAAACTCATTCCTCAGCACATGGTTAACTATAGAGTGTTTGGAAAGCCAGAAGGTCCACATTATGCACACTACGACTTGGTTGGAGGCCGGCTGGTATGTATTCTCAGTCTTTTCATATCCAATTGAATGTGTTTACAGATATCACTTAATAGCAATTACATGTTTTCTCCCCTACAGGCCACCGATGAAGTGTACCCATGTATCATAGAGTTCCTTTCTCGCCATGATCGTTAATCAATTGCAAAGCTAATAACTGAAGTATAATACTGTTTGCTGGTGTTCATCTCAGAAGTTTTTAAGTTGAGCTGAACAAACTTTTCAAGTGTCTGATGGCCAACGACACACAAATTAGGTTTAAGTTTGTACACAACACGTAGGTTGTATCCAGGAAACAAGCGCACGTGTCGGTACGTCTGTTATGTGGAGTTTGTAAATTCCATCTCTACCCACACACGAAAAAAAACTATGGTCAAAGAAATTGTATCATGGACCTCACTTCATATATACTTAAGACTTATCTCTGTTACTGCATCCATTTTTCAAAATCGAAACTGTGTGCCTTACACATGGATGTAAAAAGACCCTGTATCACTATAAGTATGCTGTTTAATTTTATTGTTGTATCATACTATCATTCTTTTTTATGGCTATTGTTGTATCATTTTTTATATTGGTAATGTTTCATTCTGAAGGCAATATAGGGAAGGGACGCTCCTTTGTGCGTGCGATCAACACAATCTGTGAGAAATTGCTAAAAAGGAAAACACAATCTGGGAGAAATCACCCTGATATGTGCATTAGACGATAGCACATTCGTTGTTGCGTGATGTTTGGAAAAAGGTATTCGCGACATCGCCTTGTGAATCTACGATGAGCAAGCAAAACCAGATCGAGACCTTCTGGGGTGAGGAATGCCGAGGCAGAGGAGCCACAACGCCATGAATCCGGACGAACGCTAACCGTCCGATCTCCCACGTAGAATGTGTTAAAAGGATATATCAGGATAGATCAGGTCCATAAAGATCCATATTGAAGGCCATGTGTGTGCGCGCGCGCACGCCCGTGTGCGTGTGCGTGTGTCTATATATATATCTACCAAGGCTATTTGAGCATGAACAACAGTGACACTGTCATGCTGTCTACATCATGGACAGACCGGCTACACACGCGTGTATGAGTGGAAAAGTCAAACACGCCTTCAAACGGACTACGTAACGGACTAACAATCATATGGGCGGGTGGGACACAAAACTGTAGCAACAGTAATCTAAGGAGAGTGTTGAGGATGCTCTTATAACGACATCTCTTCTCTCCTAAATCTTGATAATAGGGTATCATAGCATGGTTTAGAATTGGGGTTGAGGTTAGATTTTCTCTAATCCACCCAAATCTATTTGGCTATTCCCCTGTTTCTCTTCACCGGTCGTCGGGGCCATCCCTGTTGTTATAGCCATGTAACCTAAGTTTTGTACTGACGTCCCCATGTCGGACGTTAGACACAAACGAGAGATCAATAACTCATTCTGAAGATTTTGTTTTATTTTTTCATACTTCTTGAAACAGCTGTCACAAACAGTTTGACGCCCTACACATTTGAGAGTTGGTTGCATGGTTTAAATCCATGGTTCATAGCATGGATCTTCAAACTTATTAAAGGGAATTTCAGCATGTATGGCATACTTAATCATACGTTCACGACACAACCGAGGGTTAAACACAAAGTTGTCTAAAGGTTGTTTCTTAATGGTTTCTAGAAATCTTTTTCTATCAACTTCCTCAATTGTTGGGCAATGCTTAGCGATATGGGATCTAAGGCTACTGATGCTAGATCTAGTGCCTAATTGCAGTCCATAATACTTGCACACAACTTTCAAATCATCGTCGACTGTCACTAAATTTTGCTCAAAATGTTCCTAGACCTTGTGCATGAGAAGAATGAGGCAATTCATAGGTTCCGGAGCTTTCTGATGTATTAGATGTGTTTGAAGATATGTTGATAATAACTTAACCTACTGCATGTAAAGAACCATCTTAGCCCAAATATCTTTATATAAAGAACACCAACGGCAACACATGTATAAAACGAACAAAATTCATACTTCTGCCTATTTCCACTAAACAATGCCTACTTCTACCAAACATGACAGAGAAACATTTAAACTACTAGACTAATTAACCATTTAAGCTACTAGATAAAAAGTAATAAACTACCCAAGTACCGAACTTCTATAGGTAATCCAAACAAAACTTCAAATTTATCCCAGAAAATTAAACTAATGATGAGATTAGTGAGCTTTCATGTCTACAGGATTGATCGATGGATGCATTCATTTAGAATTTATAAATGAAGGCACAATTAATATGGAATCATGGTATTATAGAAATAGTAACGATAACCTCCGAATCCTTCCTTTGAAACCATCTCCCTTTCAGCATAAACTTGTGTCCCAATAAATCATCATTGGGGTTGTGGTCAGCTCTGCAATGCAACAATGTAACATAAGCTAATGCAATTGGTCACGTATAATTAAAAAGACTAATTCACAATGGAGCAAAGCAGCTCATGGTCATCTAGTGAATAGTTGAAAGGAAATTGGCTCAAGCCGAACAAGCACACAGTGGCACATTTACAGCAGCCGCATAACGCACGCACTTACACAAGAAGCAGCCCCAGACAGCAAGCTCTGGCCAATAGCAAAATTGAAATCGCAAATAATCCTAGTGCTAATGCAATTGGTGCCATTATTAGTCATGGCGCATCACGAATCGGTAGGAATAGATGGAAAAAAAACACATATTTTTGCAAAGGGGAGAAGAGATATAAACTGGACCGTGGAGCTCAAGGGGTTTGATGTGGAGGAGCTCGTCCGTGGGCTCCGGTCAATAAATTCAGATCAAGAAACAAAGGAGAGAAAGAACATGCCAGGTGGAAGAACGTCCAGATCCAACGCAGGGCGCAGGGGCGAAGACAGAAGGGGCTGGCAGGGTCCTGGCCCCCCTCAACGAAATGTAAAACCCTCTATTACCCACACGTATTTAGTCCACAAATGCAGTTTAGTAGTTATAATTTAAGGTCTAAATGGCAACTGTTCAAACCTTAGGTTCATTATCTAAGCATTATTCTTTTTGTCAAGTCTTCGATTGTGATATATATAAGCATATTGTTCTCAAATAAAATAGAAGTTTTTCAACGCGATTGAGTGAGCTATATTGAAAATGAACAAATAGAGAAGTCAATTCAAATAAACTATGGCTTATATACGATTTGTCGATGATGTGTAAAATTCAAATTACTAGAGATGCATGTATTTTATTTCTTGATTTTGTTTTAAATGATAAAAAAATATATTACTTTTTATCATTGTTTGATCTTGTTGACTTTGCACAATTTCTAAAACACAACTTTAATCACTAATTATCATTGTAGTTTATTTATCAAACATTAAAACTATAACAATATTGAAATACTTTTTTAGACAATTATGTGCATACACTTCATATAGCCAACTATTCATAACTGAAGTATATAAACTTTGACTAGCATGCATCTGAGGCTTTCAAATTTTGTGACAGGAGGTAGTATTATGTATAATGTTTTTTACAGTGTTCACCTAGTCGCTAGTCAGTCGGTTACCTAGTGACTAGCGACTAGGCCGACTAGTCAGCGACTAGTCGGAGACTAGTCGGAGACTCCAATATGGCAAGCAGACTAGAGGAAGTAGCGGACCAGCGGACTCCAATATCACACATGACTACATGAGGAAGTAGGGGAGCTGGGAAACCAGAGGACTAGAGGAGTGAGGACTAGAGAGACAACTAGAGACATGGGCTGGTCACCGTTGATGCCGCTAGAGGACGGCAGATGGAGGCGTCGTCGCTGGAGGGCGGCCAAGGGAGGCGATGGCGGTAGAGGACGACCGAGGGAGGCGATGGCGCTGGAGGCGACGGATGGAGGCGTCGTCGCTGGAGGGCGGCCGAGGGAGGCGATGGCGCTGGAGGGTGGCCGAGGGTGGCGTCATCGCTGGAGGATGGAAGAGGGAGGCGGCGGGGCTTGAGGGAGACGGAGGGAGGCGCGGTAAGGGAGCACGGCCACCGGCTACTGCCTAACCCTAGTTTGGTCCACAGTGTATGTGTATTAGATTTGGTGTCCTAGTAACTAGGGTGTGACTGTGTACTTTCATTATCAGTCGGCTCGACTAACTGACTAGGCGCCGACTTGGACCGACCGACTAGCACTGACTAGTCTGATTTTGACCGACTAGTCGGTTTGACCGACTAATCCACCGATCAGGCCCTGATCAGTGCGGATTGCCACCGACTAGCGACTAGTCGCCGACTGGTCATGCTAGTCGGCCAACTAGGCGAACACTGGTTTTTTAACACATGCTTTGCAAAGTATAGACATAGCACATATATTTTTTGGTGGTTTGCTTGGCCCCCCCTATACCTGAATCCTGGCTCTGCCTCTAGCAGGGCGGATGACCGATGAGGAGGACGGAGGGGAGAGGGTGGCGCTGAGGAGGTACTGGTGTAGCGGGGTGGCTGAACTGAGAGAATCGTCGCTGTCGTCGCCCCACCGGTGCCGACGCCGCTTCCCCGCTTCAAGATCTGAAGGACTGAGTTTTGGGGCTCTCAGCCACCCCAACCTTCCCCTCGGATGATCCATAGGTTCCAATACAAACCCATGGTTCCGACGCATACAAACCCAAACTGTTTCCAACCCACACAAACTCAAATCAATCCGTTTTTTTGCCATGAACCCGAAACAAACCAATCTGCTTAACATTTAAACCCGTTATCATCAATCTAAAGCCAATCCAAACTAGGATCCAGTCCATTTTAACCATTTCAATCCAGTCCATTTGTAGGCCTAGCTATTCCCCTGTTTCTCTTTCACCTGTCATCGAGGCCATCCCCATGCAGTTGTCGCGCACCACCATCGCGCCCATCCATGTGCCGTCGTCACGACCATCCACACACCGCCATCGCGCGCCACCGTTGTGGCCGTGCACGCGTCGTCGTTGCGAGCCGCCGTCGCGGCTATCCTCAAGCCGTTGTCGCGGCCGTCGTCGAGCCACTGTTGTGACCATCCCGAGCCGCCGTCGCGGCCATCTCCGAGCCGTCGTCGGCCCGTCGCCATCGTTCTTGAGTACTGTCGCATGCCACTGTTGCGCACCATTGTTGCGACTGTATCCGTGCCGCCTGTTCCGGCCATAGTCGAAGCCATTGCCGCCTTGCATCTTGGAGGCTAGGTTGCCTCCATCTTTTTTCGGAGGACGCCATTGCTCCTGCTTCTTGGACGCCATCGCCTTGCATCTTGAAGGCACTACTACCCCCGCACCCTGGAGGCTACCACTGCCATGCACCTTGAAGGCTGCCACTACTATAGTTCTAGATTTCAACCCGACCCGCTAGGCCTCCACCCGACCTGACCCGGGTCAAGTCGGGTTTTCTCTTTCTTTCCCACCAGGGCAAGAGCCGGATCGGGGCACCGGTTGATATATGAAGGTATGAGTGATGCATATATTTGAATTTTCAATGTGATTGGAATGGGTATGTCTAAATTTTTATTGTGTTGAATGTTTATCGCTTAACAGTTAAAGCCATGTTTTTTTTCATTTGGATGTGCTTGTGTTGAGACCCATGTGGAGGGTACCCTGATTTTATGATGAATATATGTTGACAAGATGAAATTTGAAGTGTTTTAAAGAATTATTAAATGATGCATTTGTGAAAATTGCCATGGAACTGGAACCGGACCATTGTGCTGAGCTTGGGGAAGGTAATAGTTTTGATTGGACGTGGTCCGGTAGAATTTGTTAAGCTGACATATGTTGTGTTAGGACGTGCTAATTGTGATATCACGAATTGATTATTATGTTCGTAATTTTATGATGAACTAACCTTGTAGGTGAGGTAAGCTGTGTTGGTTTGTGTGTGTTCATCTCAGTGATGCAGGTATCGGCGGGAACGTGGCTGACGCTTCGCGTGTACAACTAGAGGCTGGTGCTGTCGGAGGCGTGCAGACGACCGGGTTCGATGACCTGGCGGTCACATGATGTGGTGTACTCGAGAAGCTTAGCCATGGTAAGGAATCCGAGGCAGCTGGAGGCTGCGGCGTCGATAACCTGGTGGCGAAGTTGATCTGACCAGTGGGCCCAGGCTTGGGCTGGCGACCGAGAAAGCTGCGAAAATATTTTTCGAAGGAATATGTGAAGAATATTCCCTCTCGGGAGTGTGTCTTGTAGTGCGTAACTTGTACACCATTCATCCCTAAATGAAGGGTGGAGATGGGCTCTAGAGTTTAGGACATCTCATCTTTGGGCTATAAATAGAGGGGGAGGGGAGCACCTCCTCCTCATCCCCTTAGAGCTGAAAAATTCACAAATAGAGAGGGTGAGTTGGGTGTGTAAGGATGGAACCTAGAGTATTTGTGACCACATGGAGTGTGGTTTTTAATCCCCTAACTTTTATGCAATGAAGTCTCTCATCTTCATGAACATTTTGTGTTGATTTGCTCCATGTTCTTCTTACTTTTTTCTTTTTTAATTTGGAACTCTTATTTGAAGATGAGTCTTGGTGATTTTTTGTTGGTTCTTGGTGGTCTATGATACCTTGAGGTTTCTAATATGATTTATCATACTCTTTGCAACCATATGAGAGGCAAGAGATCAAGTTCTTGACTTGTTGCAAATCTGCCGAGAAATTTTCATCCGCGCAACAGTCAGTATTTGATTTTTAGAATTATATGAAAAATCATTTTTGAGTTATTCCACTTGGAGAGTTTCGTGACTTAAATATCTATCAACACAAAAATTTCAAGTCATAGAGATTCTTGGTTTGGGTGCAGTGAGGTGAAAACCGAGCCCCAAATTTTCTGGACGAGATTTCTGACAGTCTGGAGTGTTTGAATTTTTTTGATTTTTGTGTAAGGATTCTTGAGGAGATTTCACGACACATGGTTTCATAGGGAGAACAATTCCCATAATTTTTTGAGCAATAGAAAGCCACCATCTCTCTGCTTCAAGTGAGAACAAATCCTGAATAATATGCTTTTGCTTTTCTGAAAGTGACTTTGATCATTTGGCTTGGTATTCTTTTTTAAATCAAGATTTGAATTGATTCCTCTCTTTTGGACACTTGACAATCAGGATTGTGAATGAAAAAAATTCTCACATATTATATGACTCTTAGTTATACATGTTATGGGTACACATAATTGTCAAGTTGTTCAGATTTTGGTGAAAACGGTAGCGTCAAAATTTGTGGCGTCTATAAGGGCTGGAAAAATAGCTCGTGGCTCGCGGCTCGGCTCGGCTCGGAGGTGCTTCCGAGCTCGAGCCGAGCCCACTTTTGGGGCTCGGGAAAATAGCGAGCAGCTCGGGCTCGGCTCATTTCTGATAGAGCTCGGTTTGGCTCGGCTCGGCTCGTTGTCATATTTTGAACGTGAAACGCCTTTGGCTCGTGGCTCGGCTCGGCTTGGAGGTGTTACCAGGCTCGAGCCGAGCCCACTTTTGGGGCTTGCCAAAATAGCGAGCCGGCTCGGGCTCGGCTCGTTTTTGACCGAGCTCGGCCGAGCCAGTCTCGGCTCGGCTCGGCTCGGCTCGTTTCCACCCGGTCTATTCACCCCCTCTAGTCGCCTAGCTCGGGTCTTCAGCTTGTCTGCTGGCTGCTACCTTATTGAATCCTGTTGGTTTGGTGCTTTGTCGAGGCACCAATGGGGCGAGGCGGGTCACAGAAATTACACACCCATGAGCGGGTCGGTGCACTGGGACAGGCGCGGCGGGGTGGGGCGGGTCAAGGCCAAACCCGTCCCTACCCCACCCCATCTCGAACTCTAGCCACTGCCATGCACCTTGGAGGGGCTGCCCCTGCATTTTTGAGCCATCGTCGTCTCTGCATCTTGGAGGCCTTCGCCGCCTCTATTTGTGTTGCCCTCAACCATCATATTGGACGCTGCCACCGTTGAATTATTCTATTTTGAATCATCTAGATTTCGCAATCCAACATTATCGCTATTGACATCATGCTTGATAGGCAAAATTATTGAGAGTGGACGTTCTTGGTGAAGACAGTATCGAGGGCTTTCGGCTTCTCGCATGACTGATGATGTAAAAAGGATGATGATCCATCTCTTTGTGAATTTAAGGAATTGAAGGAATGGTAAATCGAAGATACCAAAACATTGAGTGCTATAATTACCGGTGTTGAGCACTCTTTGCGAATGAGTTTTGAATATCATGAGCCAATGAAGCAAATGTGGCATTATTTAAAAAGCAATACGTCCAACATAGCGGCGCTCTTCGGTATACCCTGATGAAAGGTATTCATGAGATTCAACAGGGAGATATGTCCACTAATGAGTACCTACTGCACTGCTTTTAATCGCTTCATGGGATCTTTGATATCAATGGTGCCAAAGAAAACTGCATGATATGTGGGTTGTGATGCTAAGAATAACTTCCTCAACAAATCTTTCATGTATCAATGTATTATGTTATTGAGGTTAAATTTTGAGCCTATCGGTAGTCAGCTGCTCAACAACCCCAGAGTCGACAGATCTTCATTCTATTACTGCCTATTGTGTTCTTTTTGGCACCTCTCCTCTCACATGGAAATCTAAGAAACAGACTATTGTATCTCGATCCAGCATAGAAGTAGAACTTTGAGCACTTGCCACTACCACATCAGAGATCATATGGCTTCGATGGTTATTAGCTGATTTTGGAGAAACTTGTGATACTCCCTCACCTCTTTTGGGTGATAACATTGGAGCTCTACAAATTGCTAATAATCTATGAAGCATGAACTTACGAATCAAATCGGTGTTGATTCTTCCTTCACTTGATCTCATTGTCAACAAAAGACAATTGCTCTTCAGTATATGTCATCAGAACTGCAAGTTACAAATATCTTCACTAAAGCACAAACTCGATAGCAACATCATCTTCATCTAACTCGATGCTTTTTCCACTTTAAGTTTGAAGGGGATGTTAAAGATATATATATCAAGATATATCTACGCCCATAGAGGTCCAAGCCCATATAGCCCTATATTGAAGACCATTGTATATATATCTATCTATCCAAAACTACTGCACAACATCTCTTCTCTTTCAAATCTTCTCTAGGTGTAACAGAACGAACGAACCGTTCATATCTTATGGCATAATGGCAAAAGCACGACGCATTGATGCATGTGCTAGCTACGCTGGTTTCGCACGTCGCATGGCATAATCTGTTGCCCAGGAATGATGCTGCCCAGGCCAGCCACAAAAGTTTGGAAAGCCAAAGTACATATTCTGGTCCCCGTCCGGCCGTCCCCCGGCCCTCTACTCTTTTTTTCCCCTCCTCTTTTCGCTTTGCCCTTTATATTTGGAACGAGATCCTAATTGCCTTGATCGCCTACGCACGAGAGCGAAAGAACGTGGTCTTGTCGCATCATGTGCGTGGCCCAGCTCATGCTGGTTGTTCCAATCATAAGGACCATTATACGTGAATGAAGGATTTGTCTCTGCCCCGTTGTAGTCGCTGGCACCTATTGTCCGAGCTGCGTCGAAAGTTTGGACCGGTCAACCTGAATGAAAAAGTTGCAATAAGTTGAACATTAAGGTGAACTTTAAAAGGTTTTTGAATCTTGAAGCTAGTTTAATTTGTATATATTATTTTTAAGAGCTTATAGATATACTTCATCATATAAATAAAAATGAGCTTTTAGACAAATTTATTTTCCAGCCAAATAAATTGTTCGAGACGTCGTCGCCATAATTCAAGCATGGGATGAAAGAGAATCAATCGTAAGAGCATAGGAGATAGAAGTATGTGGAAAACTTATGTACGAGTAAATTTGTTTACGACAAGGGGTACCCAACGTCGTGCATATTTTGTTTACGAGTACATTATATTGTAGATCTTTAAAGTTGTTATGTATTTTCGCTTAGATCCAACATTTCTAAAACAAGGTATTAGGTGATTGCACAAAGTAGCATTGTCAGATCAAGTTTCAACTAAGTCCAAAGATGTATGGAGATGGTGGTTTTAATGTAATAGTTTGTCCGGTCAATATAATATACGAAAAAAAGCCACTTGTCATCATTAATTCGAATAATACTTTAGAATTTGTGAAATAGTAAAAGGTCACATAATTCTAAAAAGCTTATTTAAAAGCTTACATAATCCTAAAAAAATAAAACTTTATAAAAAATCATAAAAACCTAAATAAAATAGAGAGGGAGATTTTTTATAATCTTTATATTCTAAATAGAAATATTATATTCAAATTGGCTTAAACTTATTCATTTCGCTAGCTTATACATTCAGCCTCACTCACAACTAATTTTAACACAGGGCAGCATATTCATTCAGTTCAGCCACTCCAAACAAGCAAAAAATTATAAAAATTATAGAAAAATTTATAGTTTTGAAAGGATATTTTTAAGTTTTAAACCTTTTTAGAATTTATTCATTTTTTATGGGTTTAAAAATATAAGTTCATAAAGTATGCGGAAAATGTAAAAAGAAGGGGTTTTCGAACAAAATTTACCTCTAAGACAAGGAAGCCAACCCGAGCTAAGGGGCAGGGTTTGATACAAAAGCTAGCTCACCAAGACATGCTGAACTGTAACGCGATGGAGAAAAAAGTTATTGATTATCCTGACTCGACACCAATCATCAAGAGAAAGGGTTTAACCATGTTCTCAAAAAGAAAGGGTCTAACCAGCAACAAAGGAAATATTCGTCGAAAGTGGACGGATATTAAACCTAATCAAACACTAATTTGTGGGAAAGCTGCAATAGAACCAATTCTGGTGGGAAATAAAAGGAACAAGAGGGACGGTGAAGTAATCTCTATCCGTGCGGCGACAGATTTAGACACCACCAAAAGGGTCAAGCTGACTAATAGCCCAAGAAGCTCGATCCAAAAAAAGACTTCACAAAACACAAAAAAAAAAACATGAGAACCGAGATCACATCCAGATGGTGGAACTTGATTACTAGGAAAGTCAAAATAAAACAAGGAAGAGAGAAGGAGGGGAAGTAAAACTGACGTAGAGGTTATCCTAGAACAAGATTGTCTTATTTGCATCATATGAGGAGGGCCGGCCAAGTTGTCAGGAGCTTCTGCGGTCCCAACGTATCAAAGAGGTTGCAGCTCCTCGAACTCTTCCAAAAAACAGGTGAGTTCCTTTGAGATTAGCCATGGCAGCAAGAGAGTAGGAACAAGAAGGAGGAGAAGTTGGCTTGAGAAAGGAGAACAAGAGCGGAGAAGGTGAGCCAGGGGAAGAAACCGTCTTGTCAAAGCATGAGTGCCTTGGAAGCCATGCAATTGAGCAACAAAGAACACTCAAGTATTGTCTGGGAATTCCAGTTGTCGCATGCAAGATCGCGGAGGTGGGTAGCGCCAAAAGATAAGTACTATCGTTATTAAGTTTTCACAATACCAAATTAGTGGTTTCTCCTAAAAATACAAGTTACACACGGGGACTCTTCCCAAGTTTTCTTACTCAAGAGAAGCAATTTGGTCACGAAGAGTTTGGATCTATTTCGTGGAATTAATTAGGCCCATTTTGGACTCGGACGCTTCCTTTTTGGCCTCGACTACCTCATTGGCCTCTATAGTCATTTGCTCTCTTTGTGCATCTCCACGGTACAAAGCCTCCTCAAGTAAGTGGATGCAACTATTTTCCTGAGACAACTGCTGCTTATTTTTCACCAATTCATCAACTTCATGGGCCAAGCTTTCGCTTAGATGACTAATCTAGGTTTTAACAGAGTTCAATTCAAATTGGAGTTTCTCCGCTCCTTCCACGGGTTGAATTCTGATTTGGGAATGACAAAATTCCCAGGACAAAGCCATTTCTTTCACCACCGAAAAACATACTAGTAATTTATCAATTCTCCTATAGCACTAGACACGTTTTCACCTTCAATATTTTGAGAAATAGGTAGAGGAGGATCATCCCCTATAGGTTGACCTTCTCGATGCTAGCTGTGATTACATTCACTCCTAGGCAAAAGCTCGAGGACTCCCGAGATCCGCCCCACCGGACATAATCTCACCCAGAGGATTTCCTGCAAATCCAAAAGAAAATGGCATCGCGGAAGCGCCAAGATAGAAATTAGGCTAATTCATGTTGGGGGAGGCGCCACTCATCCACAACAAAGCAAAAGGAGAAGCCAATTCTAACAAGACCCTCCAACAATTGCCTAGCTTTGGCACCACCTACCATATAGCAAAAACAGGACCATCAACACAAGAGGGTCATCTATTTAGAGGCAATTGAGACCAAAACTCACCTTTAGGAGGGTAAGATGCAATGGGATTGGAGTAGACCACTAGGACGCCATGGCAATCTTGTTCATTAGGGAATGGATCCAGGCCAACATCAACATCTACCACGGGAAGAGTTTCGACAAAGGCATCTACATTTCTTGGAGAACTAGCAGCAAGAGTCACCAATCCCTGGTGTTAGAGCTTGAGTGTTATGAACAAGCTCCTCTCTACTTGGCCACAATCTCAGCCGAAGTGTCTTCTCTAGGAATACCTGATTCCAACCTGGAGAAAGGTCAGCCATATCGTAAACATAATGTTACCTAAAGCAAGAAATTACATCATATACACATCAGTAACAACTTGGCTACGAAACTCACGAGCACATTGCATCTTCATAGCCATGTTTAATATGTTGGCTACTTGAGGGTTCCTAAGCTGAAATTGACGACGAAAATCCTCTGCTTTAGAAGGCTTTCTCTTGCGAGATGCCCTGCTATATCACCGTCAGCACGTTTGCTCAACGAAGCAACTACTCCAGACCTCTTACCCTTGAGTAATTCTAGAATGGAAGCATTCGCGTAGCACATAGAAAAACTTTAAGACAAATGTGACCATGAAAGATGAAGAAAATAACAGTCACCTTAGGGAAATGGACGGATGGTCATGAACATTTTTGGATATTTAATCCATTAGAGGGGGAAGAAGAGTTGTTCACCCACTCTTCTGAAGGAGCTGATATCAATCGAAAAATAAGACAACGTGATGAAGTCAAAATGTTTATCTTTTGAAGAAATTACGGTTAAAAAATCAAACCTTGATTAGAATCGCGGCTAGGATCATCCCATCATTGAACTTCAAAAAAATAAAGAGCCTCGCATCTTCAAGGGACTACCGGATTTCTCAGAAAATTAGCCTAAATCGACCTCCCAGTAAGGCCTAGCTTAACCAAAGCTTTGATCTTTAGCTCACATTCAAACATTTTGGTTGAAGCTCAGGGATGAAATAGCATGAGCACTTTGGGGATTTCGCTTTAATAGCACAAGGAGCTATCCTCGCCTACCGAGAGGTAGAACCATATGTTAGACCAGCCCGGAAGCCTATTCTTCAAGATTGGAGAGGGGTAAGGAGCTACTAGATTCACACGGAAACAGAGAAATAAAGATCCTATAGGACCATTCCTATACTTGGTCCATTGAACACTATAATAAGAGAAGAATAGATCAGAGCTCGGTTCCACTCCAAAGAAAAACCTTGCAAAGGTGAGAGAAAATTGCCAATGAAAAAATCGAGTTAGGCATCAAATTTGCCAACTCGCACTCTGTTCTGGCCAAAACCTGAACAAGAACTCGCTCTAGAGGGCCTTGAAACCGTTCAAGATGTGGGAATCAAAAGATATGACCTCACCCATTTTTGGAGCAGGAATCGAGACACTGATGAGAGGAGCACGCTAGGATAACACGTCCAAGAAATTTTGATCCTCTAAGCTCTGAAGGAACTCTTCGGAAATTGTTGAAACCCAACCTAGCCGAGAAGCAATGATGGCAAAGAGGAGAATGTTGAAACTCATTTGTAGGGTATCCCGATTTGATGATGAATATATGTAACAAGATGGAATTTGAAGTGTTTTGAATAATTTTTAATAGTGCATTTGTGAAAATTGCGGTGGAATTGAACTGGACCATTGTGCTAAGCTTGGGCTAGTTAATACTTTTGAACGGACGTGGTCCGGTAGAATTTGTTAAGCTGACACGTGATGTGTTAGGGCTTGCTAATTGTGATGTCACGAATGGATTGTAATGTTGGTAATTTTGTGATGGACTAACCTTACAGGAGAGGAAAGGTGTGTTAATTTCGTGTGTGATCATCTCTGTGATGCAGGTATCGCTGGGTACGTGGCTAACACTTCGTGGAGACAGCTGGAGGCTGGTGCGTCCGGAGACATGCAGACGACCGGGTTCGATAACTTAACGTTCAAATGAGGTGCTGTACTCGAGAAGCTTAGTCATGGCAGAAGCTTAGTCATGGCAAGAAATCCGAGGCAGTTGGAGGCTGCGGCGTCGGTAACCTGGTGGCGAAGTTTGATCTGACCGGTGGGCCTAAGCGTGGGCTGGCGACCGAGAAAGCTGTAAAGATATTGATGGTGATTGGTAAACGGCCCATCCTGAGACGGGCCTTGGGCCGATTCCGTACGGGCCCATCGCACGAGAATCCAAGAGACCGTTCCCGGCCGTACTGGCGAAAGTTTTTAACCCGCCAGCAACTGCCCCGGGCTTGACCAAGTCAAACCCTGCGGCACCGTATGCCTCCCGGGCTATCCTTAGCCCGGAGAAGGTCCCTCGAGCAATCCGCTTGCTCGCAGGCAAGTGGCGACAAGTACCATGTCCCACCACACTTTATCCGACCTTGACCGGGAACGCACTGTATCTCCCGAGAGACCTATAGCCCGGGAAAGGACACGCGGACAGCCCGTCTTGTCGTTTGCCCTCTTTGGCAGGCAGCAGATGGTTGTTACGCTACGCGACGCCCCCAACGGGTGGCGCAGGGTTGGCTCGGTCCAGTCAAGGCCATATTGGGGATAAAGGGAAAGTGCTTTCTCCCTAAAGAAGCTCTCTCCCCTAAACCGGCATGTTAAGACAAACACGTGTCCAGTACTAACCCGACCAGCTTCTCCCTGCAGGCTCGAGACCCGACAGGACCCTAGAACGAGACAAGAACCTCGCCACTAAAGCACAGACCAGCGCGGGGCCCGCCGTATCAGCTTCGGGCGGCCCACCGCGCCTATAAAAGAAGGGGTCCTGGACATTCAAAGGGGCGGATCGAACACCCGAGATTCCCCCAATCCGATTCCATCTGAGCACGAGCAACACCCGCATCCGAAGCTTCCTTAGCGAATAGCCTTAGTCCTTAGTCACCTCCATTGTAAGCTCGGGATCGGTGCGTTCAAGCCCGGTCTCGGCACCCCTGTACCGTTTCCACTATATAATCAACTAAGCTGGAGTAGAGCTATTACCCGGCAGTGGGGGCTCGAACCAGGGTAAACTTCCTGTGTCTTCGTGGTTCGTATCCTTTCCCCTTTCTTCTCTTGCATTGTGCTAAGGACCTGTACCCAGATCATCAAGTCGCACCAGGCCCTTGCCCGGGAAGACAGCGCGGCCCTAGCCTTCCGTAGGCTTGGCCGCCACCCGAGCTGCTGAGAAGGGTTGTCGTTGGGCCTCACTCCAACTACAAATTCGTCTGCCGGTCCGTGGACCCGCTACTCTTCAGGAGCGCGATTCCCAGACACCGACAGATATTTTCCGAAGGAATATGTGTAGAATATTCCATGTCGGGAGTGTGTCTTGTAGTGTGTGAGTTGTACACCACTCATCCTCAAATGAAGGGTGGAGATGGGCTATAGGGTTTAGGACATCTCAACCTTGGGTTATAAATAGAAGGGGAGGGGAGCACCTCCTCCTCATCCCCTTAAAGCTGAAAATTTCAGAAATAGAGAGGGTGAGTTGGGTGTGTTTTGGGTGACACTTAGAGTGCTTGTGGCCACAAGGAGTATGACTTGTAATGCCCTAATTTTTATGCAATGAAATCATTTTTCTCCATTAACATCTTGTGCTGATTTTCTCCTATTTTCTGTTGGTTTTGTTTTCATTTTTGGAGTTATTGTTTGGAGATGAATCATGGTGATTTATTGCTAGTTCTTGATGGTCTATGATGCCATAAGGTTAATAATATGATTTTCCACACTCTTTGAAACCATATGAGAGGCTAGATATCAATTTCTTGATTTGTTGCAAATTTATTTAGAAACTTTTCTCCGTGCAACAATCAGTAAAAGATTTTTAGGAAACTCAAAAAAAATATTTTGGGATGATTCCAGTTGTAAAAGATGCGTGACTCATATACCCATATGTGGTAATAATTTGAAGTCCACTTTTTTCACCGTTTTGGAGCTATGAGGTGAATATCGAGCCCCAAATTTGCAGTCTCGAGTTCTAGACAGTTCTTGGTGCACAGTTTTTCTTATTTTTTGTATATGGAGTTTGATGCTGAAATTTGGAATATAGCATCACGACTCACCCACATGGGTGTAGAAAAAAATTTGAAAATTTATGTTGCCTTCCAACAGCGGCAACCACTCTCTTATTTCAAGACAATTTTCTGTGAATATTTTTACTTTTAGAAAAGTGACTTTGGTGTTTTGGCTTGATCTCTTTATCAAAAGTAAGGTTTGAATTAATTCTTGTTTGTTTGAACACTTGTCAACTAGGATTTTGATTCAAAAATCCCAAATATTTCATGTCTCTCACACACCAAAGTGATGGGTACACATAGTTGTCAAGTTATTCGGGTTTAAATAAAATCGATAGCGTCGAAATTTTTGTGGCGTCTATTCACCCTCCCTCTAGCCACCTAGCTCGGGTCTTTAGAGAAGAAAATGGAGAGTCTTGGAATCAACGTGTGGGGAGAAATTTGAGATTGAAGAGGTCATAAGTAAGCAAGGCCGAAGCAGCGGCTATAAACTTGGAAAATTATACTCCCTCCGTTTCAAAATATAAGGCATATAATTTTTTGGCGTGGTCTTTAACGTAGAACTTTGACCATTATTTGCTCTCACAATATATTATCAATAACTATAAAATTAACATCATACGAAAGTAATTTCAAATATGAATCCAACTATATCGCATGCATAACATTGAACATACATATTCTCAGCTTAATTATTGGTCAAAAAATACAAGCGTTGACTTTCTGAAATACATGTGCACCTTACATTTTGGAACAGAGGGAGCATAAGCTTTGGACCACGCGTTCCCCTAATATTGGGCTTTTTATGACTCGTAGAACATTTCCAAACCATTTTCAGAGCGTTAGGGAATAACTGACGAGGAACGGCTCAGCACGGCCCAAACTCCAAACTAATACCAAATAGACTGCCACGACCCAAATCCATGTCAAAAATCAATCGAAGGAGGAGCAGCAAATAGCGGCCCACCAGGAAAATAGCCCAAAGACGTGAAGCGAATATGAAGACGGTGATGTAATCCTTTGGTCAAAAGAGAGCTTGGGAAGGAGATGATGTAATTCACCCCCAACTAAGCAACAATTCACTGACATGCCGAGATGGATAAGATGAAGGGGAACATGCATGCTAAGATAGCACAAATTTAAAATTTTCTACGTAAAGACCCAGGATAATCATGCAAGCAGGGGATCACATATCGTTACCCTTGATTCGCAATTGTAGTATAAGTCAAGTCAGAGAAGCCGGTTCTCATGTCACGCGCGTTATCATAGATCGCCAGTTGTCGACGTGGACGTCGTCCATAGATGAAGTAGGCGTAGTCGACGTGCTCGTCGAAGTTCGCTAATCAGCGCGTCTGCGGGAGCAGCTGCACCTCTAAGGTATCCACATGTCCAGAGGTGGAATGCCATGCGCAGGTGAGCTTAGCACCTTGTCGTGTGGCTAGGGTTTCCTATAGAGCAGGAGGAGCGTGACAACTAGGGCTCTGAGTGGACTTATCTTCATAGCCACGTCACCCCTGGCCTTTTTTATATAAACGTGCTAATGGGATTCTACGTTAGCACCCCATTAGGACTCTAATTCCTACGTGGGTCCGTATCCACGTGCGAAACCCACTAACAGATAAATCCATTAGGCATGTTCCAACCCGTTAAGTGTGTGACCCGTTAGGTTCATGAGCAAGTCGTTCGTGGACCCGAAAACCCGCTTTCCAATCCACAAATCAATAACAGTACCTAACAGCACATATTGACCCTCGAATGCATAGAATGATTCTTATCGGCAGAAACTTGATACACTCACATACCGATCCTTTGGCCACACGACACCAGTCAAGCTTAAGAAAGATGTGTGCCATACTTATGATAGCTCAACCATTCGCTCATCAATATAATGGATATAAATCGTGATTATACGTTACACACATTGACACGGTCGCGCACTTTCTTTATCCATCCACACCGAGCCTAGAGGTATATCTCCTGTTATCAAGGAGGGTCAAATCTCATTTTGATCTGTTACATCCCTATGCTATGTTTCGTGGCATACCTGTCATCTATCTTTATAGCTATCCATTTACAAAGTAATGTTTGATAACCCAAAGTATACTACTATGCATGATGGGACTCTACGATGATCTCAGGTTTAAGAATCGTAGAGGCGTACCACTCGAGACAACAATCTGATGTTACTTTTACGATGACAATCTCAGCAGTGTTTCAGAGTAGGTCAATCCAACTATCCATGTTCTCTAACATTTATTCACATTACTGATTTGATATTTTTATATCTATGCTATGTGGAATAGTACCATCAATTAATATATGTGCTGATCAAATCATTACCGCTCCCCGTAATGATATGGGTCAGGGTTCATTTAGAATAATATCATATTGACAATTGTGCTTCAAAACCATGTTGTTTTTGATAAGCAAAGTCATGTCACTTATTCATAAAACCGATAATCAAAGTTATATAAAAGTACATGAACAAAGATGTATTACAATCATGGCAACATATTCAGTGCAAAAGAGTATTCAGTGCAAAAATGCAAACATCAATCCTCGGCCCTTGGATCTCATCCCAACGGCCTAGCCCCAACCACCTCCCTAATGTGACATCCTAATAAAATTATTAGGTGTCCCAATATTTTTCCAAGAGAAAACTTAGGTAATTAATTATATTTCTTCATACTTTGCAGCTAACATCATCCTAATTTCGAGTTAAGGGTTAGTGGGCTATTAGTTCTTGTGATCAAGGCCCTTAGGAGAGGTTTAAGCACTTTAAGCCCATTTGGAGGAGCCCAAAGGACCCCAACCAGCGCCCAGCCCCTATAAGACCCTACCCTACTATACCCCGCTGACCAGTCCACCCCCCACCGCCACTCCTAAACCCTACGGCACAAGACACTCCCTCCCGAGGTGTTTTTCGAGGTAAATTCCCTTTTCCCGTAGGTAGATTGTCGTGTAGATGGTACCGTTGGATAGATCTAGTCGAGACGAACAAAATGCATATGCGGATCGCTCCAATCGGTGCTGTATTCCGCCCGCTAGAGCTCGCCGAAGTTTTATGCTCCCACGGTCGCCGGCGATCCTCGCCGTTCGCGCCACCGGCGGGAGGTCCGGAACCAACCCGCGCCCGCCACGTCGCCCTAGCGCCGTCGCTCACCGTGCCGAACGCGCGCGCGCCACACGCGCCGCCCCAACCGCCGCCCGACGCGCGTCCCAGCGGGCCCCGCAAACCGCGTCCCGGCGGGACCGCGCCGGCGACGCCACCAATCGCGCCGCGACGCGCGTCACCGTGGCCCCACCTGCCGCAGCAGTGTCCGACGGAGAAGTGTAGGGACACGACATGTGAAATATAACACCTAGAGTAAGGAAGAAAGTCCTAGACGTGGTGTTATCAAACTCGCGACCGTTATCAATTTGCACACACTTGATGGTTGTGCCAAACTGAGTCCGAACATAAGAAAATAAGTGGAAGATGGCGGGGAAGGTGTCGGACTTGAGGCGGAGAGGGAAAGTCCACATGAAGTGGGAGCAGTCATCAAGAATCACGAGATAATACTTGTAACCCGAAACACTAGCAATGGGAGATGTTCATAGATCACAATGTATTAAATCGAAATTATGGGAAGCTCGACTCGTGGAGGAAACAAAAGGAAGACGAACATGATGACCTAACTGACAGGCATGACAAAGATGGTCGAGTTTGTCTTCATTACAAGAGATGGAGGTTGAGCTAGCTAGCCTAGAGATAGTGTCATAGCTAGGATGACCAAGACGACGATGCCAAAGCTCTCTCGTGGAAGTGGTGGTGGCGAGGGCATGGCGGGTGGAGGCTGGAGTGAAGGAGTAGAGGTCCCCGGAGCTATTGCACCGAACGATCACGCTCCTGGTACGAAGATCCTTTACAGTGAAACCAGATGGGTCAAACTCAACAGAACAGTGGTTATCGGTAGTAAACTGACGAACGAAAATGAGATTTTTAATGAGGTGAGGGGTGACAAGGACATTACGTAAAGTAATAGGTCCCTATGGTGTGGGAAAGGTGAGGTGACCCATGGAGGTGACTGGTAAGTGAGACCCATTGCCAACAATGATGTTGGACAGGCAGATGGGAGAGAGTGGATGAGAGGAGGAGAGAGTACCGGCATCTGAAGTCAAATGAGATGTGGCCCCCGAATCCATGTACCACTCCGCGGTGCTGGGGGCGGAGTGAGAGACATGGTGTTGAAGGCGCTGGCCAAGGACTGCTGATCCCACCTGACCCCACCGTCGGGTTCCACGAACCAGGGGTAGAGGGCGGCAGAGAGCCTTGGACCAACCCGGCGTGGCCGGCAGCGGCGGCGAGGGCGTGGGGATGCGGTCGCTGAGGCGTAGCCGAAGTAGTCGGTGCATGATGGCAAGCAGGCCCAAGGATGCCCGGGCCTTGAAAAGGCCAGAGCTAGACTGTACCAGTCCAGGGGTTGTAGTAGGACGGTGCAGGAGGGCGACCGGCCCCACTACTGAAGTTGGTGGTGCTATTGCTGCCTCCACCACCACTGCTGCCACCGCTGCCTCCACCCCCACCACCCTTACCTCTGTTATTCCTCTTGTTCTTGCCCTTGTGGTTGTTCCTGCCCGAGGAGCCACCAAAAGGTGGGCGGGGAGCAATGGCCACAAAAGCGGAGGAAGGAGCACTGGAAGCAGGGCCGAGTTGGAGCTCATAGAGAAGCAGCTGGGAGCGAGTATGGCCGAAGTCTGGAAGAGGCGTCTTGTTCTCGATAATTTGCTTCTGAACGAAAAACTTTTCGTTAAGCCCGCGAAGCATGGTGAGAACCTGAGTGCGGTCATTGACCGGCTGACCCAGATCTGCAAGGTTGTTCGCCAGGCTCCGGAGACGGCGGCAGTAGTCAGTGATGGAGAGGTCCCCCTGAGCAAGGGCATGGAACTGCGCCTCGGCGTAGAGGATCTGCGTCTCCTGGTTCCCGAGAAACTGGTCCTCGAGACTAGTCCACACACCACGGACCGTGGAAGTGTTGGTCATGACCCCTCCAGAAGGTCGAGCGTGATGCGGCCGTACAACCACGATAGAACGACGTAGTCCATACAGGCCCACGCAGGGTCGGAGAAGCGACCGACCAGAGAAAGAACGTGGTCCGCCAGAGCGTAGCGGCTGAGGGTCATGAGGAAGAGCCCGCGCCACCGGTGGTAATTAGGGTTGTTGAGGTCGAGTACCACCGAGACGAGCAAAGCCACGCTCGTGATACTGACGGCCTGCGCATGAAGTGCAGCAACTGTCTCGGGGTCTTCGGTCGAGAAGGCGGCATCCACATTACCAGTGCCACGTCCAGTACTGGCGTCGGGAATGGGAGGGCCGAGGTGTGAGCATCATTGAGCCCTAATTCTTTTTGTGGCATTGATGACGTATTCATTTGCGCTAGGGAGTTCTTGGACGTTTCATGGGACCCTAGGGAGGCATCGGCGATCATTTGAGCTGCTTCAAGATAATCAAAGCATGACCGGGCGAGTGAAGAGGTCATGTGTAGGTTTAGGAGTAGCTAGGTTTTTCTTTTGTCGCCCATGCTTCAAGTGGGGTCTACTCGTTTCGATCATGCCAAGTATCTCTTTGCCCTAGACCTCAAGCCATCCACAAAATATTTAGAGATCTCAGTCCTTTGAAATCCCCCTGAACCGGGCCTTTTCTGAACTCATCGGACCAGGTCCGGTCTCCACCGGACTAGGTCTCCTAGCCCAAACCCTAGTTTCAGGTTTCTATCACTGGTCGGACCGAGTCCGGTGCCGTCGGACCGGGTCCTAACCCGCCGGACCGAGTCCGACAGTCCCTGTGCTCCAGCGCTAAAGCTTCATCAGACCGAGTCCGACCATCGTCGGACCGGGTCCGACAGTGTGTGTGTCAGCCGAGTCTGAGGCCTGGTTGCAGCCATCGGACCGGGTCCGGTGACCATCGAACCGGGTCCGACGGTACTGTAACGGCTAGTTTTTGGAGTCTTCCAGAGCTCCAACGGCTAGCTCCTCTCCTAGGGGTATTTATTGACATGGGTAGGCTGCCATTACTGAGGTTTGATGCTCCACTTCACCTATAACCATCATCTACTCATTCTAGGGGTGTTCTAGAGCCATTCCTCCACCAATCAATCCACCGCCTACCTTTCCCCAAACCGAGCTTCATGGAAGTCCTTCGATTTGGCATGATCAAGGCGATTCAGGCTTATTACTCTTGAAGGCGGTGTTCTTCTTGATGTGTGGGCTTGGGAGTAGGCCTTGGCGTGTGGTTACTCTTGAGTCGGTGTGAAGGTGACGGAGTCCACCTCGCCGAAGTGGCGGAACGACTACCGGGGAGTAAGCGAGGCGTGTGGCTCAAGAGGGAGCCAGTCCTTGTGCGCAAGGGCTAGGCTCAACGGAGAGTAGGAGTGGTGACTCCGAACTTCGGTGAAACAAATACCGTGTCACCCCTCTTGTCTCATTTACTTCCGCATTTACTTCTCGCTTAAATTGTTTGTTTGTTTTGATGAGATGAATTAGATTGCTAGTGCGTGCCATTCTATTTGCTTCCGCTTAATAGGGCACTAGAATCTAGAATTGGGTCACTCTTAATATTGATGCTTAATCAAGTACAACTCAAAAGAAATTAAAAATTGCCTATTCACCCCCTCTAGGCCGTAAAGTACCTTTCACGAGGGTAGGCGGGAAACTTGGCCCACCCGAGCCATAAAGGCCATGGGCGGCTAGCCCACCCAAAGAGCAGTTCGGCCCAATCCACTAGTGGCCACTCGCTGGGGCTCCCCCTCCCCTCCCCATCGCGCCAGGCCACCCGGAGAGGCCGGTGGCGGCGGAGGGACGATGCCGACGCTCCACGTGGATCCAGGCAGCATCGTGCCATGCCAAGAAGGTGCTCTGGCGGCGATGGCTTTAGATCTGAAAGGTAAGGTCACCGTGGATGTGTGGGCGTTGTTGCGGGGAACGGTACCGGGAAGGACGAGGCCGACAGCACGCAGGGCGGCTTGCACCTCGTCGGGAAGGCTACGGACGGCGGCGACGATCTGGTCGGCAGCAGCGTCCGCAAGCTGAGCAGGGGTCAGCGGGGTGGGTGACGTCGTCAGATTAGTGACGGTGGCCGCCGTGCTGGACGTCGTGGAGGGGGAATCGCAGCTACCGCCGTCGCAGCGGTCGATGCGGAAGAAATTGGCGAGGGAGGGGGATCCGTCACCGGTAAATCAGCCATGGTGCGTCGTTGACGAGGAAGACGACGTCACCGGCGGCTAGGGAGAATTAGGGTTAGGGTTTCGTGATAGGTTCTGGTACCAATTTGGAAAGAGAGGATTGCGGAATAGATGAATGTATTGCCAATAGGTGGAGTATATATAGTACAGATAATGGGCTGCCCCCAAGGGCCCAATATACTCTAACAAAAGAAAATATTCGTCGGAAGTGGACAGATATTAAACCTAGTCGAACACTAATTTGTGGGAAAGGTGCAATAGAACCAATTCTGGTGGGAAAGAAAAGGAACAAGAGGGACGGTGAAGTAATCTCTATCCGTGCGGGGACAGATTTAGACACCACCAAAAGGGTCAAGCTGACTAATAGCCCAAGAAGCTCGATCCAAAAAATACTTCACAAAACACACACAAAAAAAAAAAAGAGAACCGAGATCACATCCAGATGATGGAACTTGATTACTAGGAAAGTCAAAATAAAACAAGGAAGAGAGAAGAAGTAAAACTGACGTAGAGGTTATCCTAGAACAAGGTTGTCTTATTTGCATCATATGAGGAGGGCCGGCCAAGTTGTCAGGAGCTTCTGCGGTCCCAACGTATCAAAGAGGTTGCAGCTCCTCGAACTCTTCCAAAAAACAGGTGAGTTCCTTTGAGATTAGCCATGGCAGCAAGAGAGTAGGAACAAGAAGGAGGAGAAGTTGGCTTGAGAAAGGAGAACAAGAGCGGAGAAGGTGAGCCAGGGGAAGAAACCGTCTTGTCAAAGCATGAGTGCCTTGGAAGCCATGCAATTGAGCAACAAAGAACACTCAAGTATTGTCTGGGAATTCCAGTTGTCGCATGCAAGATCGCGGAGGTGGGTAGCGCCAAAAGATAAGTACTATCGTTATTAAGTTTTCACAATACCAAATTAGTGGTTTCTCCTAAAAATACAAGTTACACACGGGGACTCTTCCCAAGTTTTCTTACTCAAGAGAAGCAATTTGGTCACGAAGAGTTTGGATCTATTTCGTGGAATTAATTAGGCCCATTTTGGACTCGGACGCTTCCTTTTTGGCCTCGACTACCTCATTGGCCTCTATAGTCATTTGCTCTCTTTGTGCATCTCCACGGTACAAAGCCTCCTCAAGTAAGTGGATGCAACTATTTTCCTGAGACAACTGCTGCTTATTTTTCACCAATTCATCAACTTCATGGGCCAAGCTTTCGCTTAGATGACTAATCTAGGTTTTAGCAGAGTTCAATTCAAATTGGACTTTCTCCACTCCTTCCACGAGTTGAATTCTGATTTGGGCATGACAAAATTCCTAGGCAAAAGCTCGAGGACTCCCGAGATCTGCCCCACCGGACATAATCTCACCCAGAGGATTTCCTGCAAATCCAAAATAAAATGGCATCGTGGAAGCACCAAGATAGAAATTAGGCTAATTCATGTTGGGGCAGGCGCCACTCGCCCACAACAAAGCAAAAAGAGAAGCCAATTCTACCCAATATGTCATGCCCACCAAAGTGGGGCAGCCAATGTGCTTGGGATCCTTGGGCAAAAGAGGAACCAAAATGGGGGTAACTAGACCCTCCAACAATTGCCTAGCTTTGGCACCATCTACTATATAGCAAAAACAGGACCATCAACACAAGAGGGTCATCTCTTTAGAGGCAATTGAGACCAAAACTCACCTTGAGGAGGAGGGTAAGATGCAATGGGATCGGAGTAGACCACTAGGAATCCATGGCAATCTTGTTCATTGTGACATCCTATATTTTTTCGTATGTCACTTATAGTTTCAAAACTCCAAAAATAAAATAAAAGGGAATTATTATATACAAATCCCTAGTTTAAACTATTTTAAATTAGGTTTAAGGCAAAACCCTAGAAAATCTTTTAGGAAAATTCTGGAAAAAATCCAATAAATCTTAGAAGCCATCTTGTAGCCACCCTTCAAATTTCAAGCCCAAAACCTAAGGTTAGCTCATGATTCCGTGAAGTGTTGCCGTTCTGCCGGGAGCTCGTTAAATCCATAAAATGATGAGCAAACATGTGAGAACCAAGCCCAAACTTGGAGGATAGATTTTAGAGGCCCAAACATATCCCAAGCCAGAAGCGCAAGTCAAAATTCATAGATTTGTGAAAATTCCCAATTTGGAGGAGTCCTAAAACTACTCGGATTAGAATTTGAGCACAATTCAAATTCTACCCACTAAGTGCCTGACCAAGGTCGACCACCACAGTATAAAATACACCCCAAGACCCCCTCTCAACTCCACAACTCATGCAAACCCAAGATCCAAACCCTAGCCATCGAGAACCATAGTCCCGAGGAGTTTTTGAGGTAGATCTATCTATGCCTTGCCCAAACCCGAGTGTAGATGCCTCCATTGCATAGAGCTCGTCGAGGCGGTCAAGATGGATACTTGGATCGTTGGTTTTGGTGGAGAAACGCATGATAAAAAGCTCGTAGAAGTTTCGGGTTGCGTCGCCTCCACCTCCGCCGCCGCCGACATCGCCGCCGCCGCCTTGCCATCCGCGCGCCGCCCCGCAATCAGCGCCATCCAATCCTGAGCCACCACCTGGCCCAACCTGCCGGTGCTTCGACCCCCACGCGTCTTGATCGCGCCGCCACGCGTCGGCTCGCCGCTGTGCGCCGTCGCCAACTAGTGAGCGTGCGCCACGCGTCGCGCCAGCGTCCGCTCTGCTACTTCGGTGCCGCCACGTGTTGCCCCCACCAGCGCTGTGCAGCCCGCCTACTGGACTGTTCGGTTCACTGGGTTTTCGTTCAGTTAATCGGAATAAAACCGATTTATTATTTTGTCTTTTCTAATTTTCTCCAAATTTCTGTGAATAGTTTAGGGAGCATCCAACCTATAAATTGGATGATTCCAGAGCCATTAAATCTCATAAATAGCCTATAATTTTATATATTTTATTGATGTATATGTTCTGTGATGATTTTTCTATTTTTAGGCATTTACATCTACGTGTAGATCGTCCGTGTTTGCGCCGTTCGGGACTTTTCTAGGAGCAGTTTGAATGAGGATCGCAAGACCCGAAGTACTACCAAGGCAAGATAGATTGCATCTTGCTCTCGTACTTTGCAAAACTCACCTGTTAACTGTTTTATTTACTTTCTCATGTATGAAATGATGGGAAGGGTTAGAGTCCTATTTATTCACGCTGAGTCATCTACCCTGTGAATTTAGCCATTTATTGCTATCTTAGTTATTTTCCTAGCCTATCCTTATGCATAGATGCTAGTGCTCGTGGGTTATTAGTTGTTAGGCTATTCATTTATTTAATCTTCTGACTTGGAATAATTAGAGGTGCTGAGTTACTTTAATAACCTAATCAACTAAAACCTATGTGGCGTGAGTTGACTAAAGGTGTCAAGTCGGGTAGTTTTGTGGAACGAGGATTGTGGAGGAGGTAGTCACCTTGATCTAAGGACCCTTGACGTGTGCTTATCCGGCCAAACCATACAAGCGCAACCATAAGTGCTAGCTCTAGCATGTCGGCCAACATGTGCCAATCCTGACTTAGTAGTTAGGAAAAACTGTTAACACACTTTACTTTGAAAAGATCGGGCTGCGGTCCGTTGGCTCAAGTGGGGGACCCGAGATGTCGAATTCTTAGAGAGGGTATCGGCGTTGACAGAAGGAATGAATCGTCTTGTATCGTTACTTGGTCTGGGCTCCAAAGGAAGAGCTAAGACGCAAAAGTACCACTAGGCTTGTGGGTAAAGTGTGCTACACTCTGCAGAGGTTGAAACTATTATGATAGCCATTCTCACGGTCATGTGAGGGGAGGAAGGTCGTACATGGTAGCCTCATGTGTTAATCAATGACCTGATGGGTTGGTTTTGTTTGAGTTATTCGAGACTTGTGCAGTTCTGCAGAGGGGCTTTGGAAGCCGAGCTCTATGTGTTTACTTTGAGAATCTATTCATTATTGATTGTTCAACAAATGCATTTACAACACTTTAATTAATTTGACTAGAATAGGAGTTTATGCAAATAGCCATTCATTATAAGGATTATTGCTGGGTAACCATGTACTTACTATACAAATCACGGATATATCTTTATTCAGAAGAAGATTCGGGTCCAGTTTGCCTACAGGATCAGGAGGATTCTATGCTAGAATTCGACCAAGATTAGCTGTTGCTCAAGGGTTGAATTAGCATCGTCATATCTTATTCCGCTGCATTATTTGGACTTCTGCACTCTGAATTATATTATATGGTCTTATTTAAACTATTGTAATAAGTGGTTGTGGCTACAATTACTTTTACATTAATATGCTATTTTCATAGTTAAATATGATTGTGTGATAATGTTTAACAATTGTCGCTTATGAGTTGCTAGCATTGATCTCTGGAACTAGCAATTGATCATAAGTGGATCCTGGTAAAGCCGGGGTCGCGACATTCATTAGGGGATGGATCCATGCCAACATCAACATCTACCATGGGAAGAGCTTCGACAAAGGCATCTACATTTCTTGGAGAACTAGCAGCAAGAGTCACCGATCCCTGGTGTTAGAGCTTGAGTGTTATGAACAAGCTCCTTTCTACTTGGCCACAATCTCAGCCGAAGTGTCTTCTCTATGAATACCTGATTCCAACCTAGAGAAAGGTTAGCCATATCGTAAACATATTGTTACCTAAAGCAAGAAATTCCAGCATATACACATCAGTAACAACTTGGCTACAAAACTCACGAGCGCATTGCATCTTCATAGCCATGTTTAATATGTTGGCTACTTGGGGCGTTTGGTTGCCATGCAGGCCCAACCGAGCCAGGCCCGCACCAGCCAGGCTCACCCTAGCCAGGCCAGAAGCATGCATGCATAGTGTTTGGTTGGCTCGTATCAATTGAGCCCAGCTAGAAGTGGTGGGTGTTTGGTTGCCCGAATCCCCATCTCTCCGCCCCCGTCTCTCTACCACTGATCCCCCCGATTCGCCTGTATATTCAAAAATCGCCGCCCTCTTCTCCGCCTGATTCGCCGTCTCCAAGCCGCTGCCCTCTTCTCCGCCCTTTACAGTGCCGCCGCCATCTCCAGCCCGCCGCCCTCTCCAGTGCCGCCGCCCCCATCTCCAGCGCCGCCGCCCTCTTCTCCACCCTCTCCAGTGTCGCCGCCCCCATCTCTAGCGCCGCCGCCCTCATCTCTAGCGTCACCGCCGCCATCTCCAGCGCCGCCGCCCTCTCCAGTGGCGCCGCCCTCGTCACCAACGTCGTCGTCCTCTTCTCTGCCCCCGATTCACTGCCGCCGCCACCATCTCCAATGCCGACGTCCCCATCACCAACGCCGCCTCCTCCCCGAGCTCTTCCCGTGCGCGTGTGTTACTGTGCTGGCCAGGCTCTAGTGGAACGGCCACTCTGGCCGTTTCCCTGGAGCCAGGCCCGTACAGTGTTTTTGCATGAGCAGGGCCTGGCTCCGGAGGTCTCGCAGGCAACCAAACACCGGTTGCCTGCACGCGGTGAGCCTGGCCAGCCCGCGTGCAGGCAACCAAACACGACCTTGAGGGTTCCTAAGCTGGAATTGACGACGAAAATCCTCAGCATACATCTTTTTAGAAGGCTTTCTCTTGCGAGATGCCCTGCTATATCACCGTCAGCACGTTTGCTCAACGAAGCAACTACTCCAGACCTCTTACCCTTGAGTAATTCTAGAATGGAAGCATTCGCGTAGCACATAGAAAAACTTTAAGACAAATGTGACCATGAAAGATGAAGAAAATAACAGTCACCTTAGGGAAATGGACGGATGGTCATGAACATTTTTGGATTCTTAATCCATTAGAGGAGGAAGAACCGAAGAAGAGTTGTTCACCCACTCTTCTGAAGGAGCTGATATCAATCAAAAAATAAGACAACATGATGAAGTCAAAATATTTATCTTTTGAAGAAATTACGGTAAAAAAACAAACCTTGATTATAGAGCAAAGTTAGGAGAAGCTCTAAAACTTGCTGTAAATATCTGTGCTGCAAATTAGAGCTTCGCTGTAAATTTTCTTCACACTTTACATTGCACTCTAAAAGATTCATTCGTCGTACCAGACACTATTCAATGCAGCAACTTTTACAGCTTTTCCTATCTTTGCTGAATCGCGGCTAGGATCATCCCATCATTGAACTCCAAAAAAATAAAGAGCCTCGCATCTTCAAGGGACTACTCTCAGAAAATTAGCCTAAATCTACCTCCCAATAAGGCCTAGCTTAACCAAAGCTTTGATCTTTAGCGCACATTCAAACATTTTGGTTGAAGCTTAGGGATGAAATAGCATGAGCACTTTGGGGATTTCGCTTGAATAGCACAAGGAGCTATCCTCGCCTACCGAGAGGTAGAACCATATGTTAGACCAGCCCGGAAGCCTATTCTTCAAGATTGGAGAGGGGTAAGGAGCTACTAGATTCACACGGAAACAGAGAAATAAAGATCCTATAGGACCATTCCTATACTTGGTCCATTGAACACTATTATAAGAGAAGAATAGATCAGTGCTCGGTTTCACTCAAACAAAAAAAACCTTGCAAAGGTGAGAAAAATTGCCAATGGAAAAATCGAGTTAGGCATCAAATCCGCCAACACGCACTCTGTTCTGGCCAAAACCTCAACAAGAAACTCACTCTCGAGGGCCTTGAAACCGTTCAAGATGTGGGAATCAAAAGATATGACCTCACCCATTTTGGGGGCAGGAATAGAGACACTGACGGGAGGAGCACGCTAGGATAACACGTCCAAGAAATTTTGATCCTCTAAGCTCTGAAGGAATTCTTCGGAAATTGTTGATAAACCCAACTTAGCCGAGAAGCAATGACTGCGAAGAGAAGAATGTTAAAACACATATGTAGGATACCCTGATTTGATGATGAATATATGTGACAAGATGGAATTTGAAGTGTTTTAAAGAATTTTTAATGGTGCATTTGTGGAAATTGCTGTGAAATTGAACCGGACCATTGTACTGAGTTTGGGCCAGGTAATATTTTTAACAGACATGGTCCGGTAGAATTTGTTAAGTTGACACATGGTGTGTTAGGCCTTGCTAATTGTGATGTCACGAATGAATTATGATGTTGATAGATTTGTGATGGACTAACTTGCAGGAGAGGTAAGGTGTGTTGATTTCGTGTGTAATCACCTCTATGATGCAGGTATCGGCGGGTATGTGGCTGACGCTTTGTGGGGACAGCTGGGGGCTGGTGCGTCCGGAGACATGTAGGCGACCGGGTTCGATAATTTGACGGTCACATGAGGTGCTGTACTCGAGAAGCTTATCCATGGAAAGAAATCCGAGGCAGCTGGAGGCTGCGGCGTCAGTAACCTAGTGGCGAAGCTGGTTTGACCGGCGGGCCCAAGCGTGGGCTGGCGACCGAGAAAGCTGTAAAGATATTTCTCAAAAGAATATGTGGTGAATATTCCCTCTCGGGAGTGTGTCTTGTAGTGTATGAGTTGTACACCACACATCCTCAAATGAAACGTGAAGATGGGCTATAGGGTTTAGGGCATCTCACCCTGCTATAAATAGAGGGGGAGGGGAGCACCTCCTCCTTAGTCCCTTAAACCTGAAAATTTTAGAAATAGAGAGGGTGTGTTGGGTATGTTTTGGGTGGCATTTAGAGTGCTTGTGGTCATAAGGAGTGTGGCTTGTAATCCCTCAATTTCTATGCAATGAAATCCTTCTTCTTCATTAATATCTTATGTTGGTTTGCTCCTGTTTCTTCTTGGTTTTGTTTTCATTTTCGGAGCTATTGTATGGAGATGAATCATGGTGATTTCTTACTGTTTCTTGGTGGTCTATGATGCCTTAAGGTTGATAATATGATTTTCCACACTCTTTGCAACCATATGAGAGGCTAGAGATCAAGTTCTTCATTGTTGCAAATTTATCTAGAACCTTTTCTCCGCGCAGCAATCAGTAAAAGATTTTTTAGAAAACTCTAAAAATAATATTTTGGGATGATTCCAGTTGAAAAAGATGCTGACTCACATACCCATATGTGGTAATAATTTGAAGTCAACTGGTTTCACCGTTTGGGAGCTATGAGGTGAATACCGAGCCCTAAACTTGCAATCTCGAGTTGCTGACAGTTATTGGGCACGATTTTTCTTATTTTTTGTATATGTAGTTTGATGCTGAAATTTAGAGTATAGCATCACGACTCACCCACATGGGTGTAGAAAAATTAAAAATTTCTGTTGTCTTCCAACAGCAGCAACCACTCTCTTCTTTGAAGACAATTTTCTGTGAATCTGATTTTTACTTTTGGGAAAGTGACTTTGGTGTTTTGGCTCTCTTTTTCAAAAGCAAGGTTTGAATTGATTCTTGTTTTTTGAACCCTTGACAACCAGAATTTTGATTCAAAAATCACAAATATTTCATGTCTCTCATGCACCAAAGTGAAGGACACACATAGTTGTCAAGTTATTTTGTAGCGTCTATTCACCTTCTCTAGCCGCCTAGCTCGGATCTTTAAAGAAGAAGGTGGAGTGTCTTGGAATCAACGAGTGGGGAGAAATTTGAGATTGATGAGGTCATAAGTAAGCAAGGCCGAAGCAACGGCTATAAACTTGGAAAATTATACTCCCTCCGTTTCAAAATATAAGACATATAATTTTTTGGTGCGGTCTTTAACGTAGAACTTTGACCATTATTTGCTCTCACAATATATTATCAATAACAATAAAATTAACATCATACAAAAGAAATTTCAAATATGAATCCAACTATATCGCATGCATAACATTGAACATGCATATTTTTAGCTTAATTATTAGTTAAAAATTACAAACGTTGACTTTCTGAAATGCATGCGCGCCTTATATTTTGAAACGGAGGGAGCATAAGCTTTGGACCACTCGTTCCCCTAATATTGGACTTTTTATGACTCGAAAAACATTTCCAAACCATTTCCAGAGCCTTAGGGAATAGCTGATGAGAAACGGCTCAGCACGGCCCAAACTCCAACTAATACCAAATAGACCGCCACGACCCAAATCCATGTAAAAAATCAATCAAAGGAGGAGAAGCAAGTAGCGGCCCACCAGGAAAATAGCCCAAAGACGTGAAGGGAATATGAGAATTTATATTTTTTACATTTATTTTTAATCTTTTATACAAAATTGTATGTCGGATTGAAATTTAGACAAAAATAGGCGTTCGTCGAGCGTTCAATGCACGACAAGGTACCGGTCGCACTTTCGTTGCACGACAGGGGCCGGTCGCACATTCAACGCACGACAGGGGTGCCGGCCGCGCCCTGCGAGCGACCGCGCCGCGCCGGCCGCGCCCTGCCCCACCCTGCCCCGCACCCGCCCTGGAAGGCTGCTCGCCGCGCCACCGCCCGCCTGGCCCTGGCGGCGGCTAGGGAAACCGTAGCCGCCCAGGGGCGCCCCCCTCAAAGGGCCGCGGTTGGGCCACACTGAATGGCCCCCCTTGAAAAAATAGATAAAAAACTTGAAAACATATTAAAAAATTTGAAAACATATTAAAAAGTTTGATAGTTAAACTCTCCTCAATTTTATAGATTTTTGGATATTTTTAAAATATTTTTTGGAGCTTCCTACTATTTTGTAAACCTTATTTTTTTATTTGCTGATAAAAAAAATCCGTGAAAATAAGAAATGGGAGGGGGGCGCACCTGGGGCGGCGGCGCAGGCGCGCGCAGGGCGCGGCCGGCACCCCTGTCGTGCATTGAATGTGCGACCGGCCCCCTGTCGTGCAACGAAAGTGCGACCGGTACCCTGTCGTGCATTGAACGCTCGACGAACGTCTATTTTTGTCTAAATTTCAATCCGACATACAATTTTGTATAAAAGATTAAAAATAAATATAAAAAATAAAAATTCGGAATATGAAGACGGTGATGTAATCCTTTGGTCAAGAAGAAGGAGATGATGTAATTCACCCCCAACTGAGGAACAATTCACGGACATGCCGAGATGGACAAGATGAAGGGGAACATGCATGCTAAGCTAGCATAAATTTTAAATTTTCTACGCGAAGACCTAGGATAACCATGCAAGCAGGGGATCACAGATCGTTACTCTTGATTCGCAATTGCAGCGGAAGTCCAGTCAGAGAAACCGGTTCTCACGTCACGCGCGTTATCGCAGATCGCTGGTCGTTGACGTGGATGTCGTGCGTAGAGGAAGTAGATGTGGTCGACGTGCTCGTCGAAGTTCGCCGATCAGCGCGTCTGCGGGAGCAGCTGCGCCTCTAAGGTATCCACATGTCCAGAGGTGGAATGCCATGCGCAGGTGAGCTTAGCACCTTGCCGTGCGGCTAGGATTTCCTGGAGAGGAGTGCAGCAGCTAGGGCTCAGAGTAGACTTATTTTCATAGCCATGTCACCCCTGGCTTTTTTTTATATAAATGTGCTAATGGGATTCTACGTTAGCACCCCATTAGAACTCTAATTCCTACGCGGGTCCGTATCCATGTGCGAAACCTACTAAAAGATAAATCTATTAGGCATGTTCCAACCCGTTAGGTGTGTGACCCGTTAGGTTCATGAGCAAGTCGTTTGTGGACCCGAAAACCCACTTTCCAATCCACAAATCAATAACAGTACCTAACAGCACATATTGACCCTCGAATGCATAGAATGATTCTTATCGGCAGAAACTTGATACACTCACATACCGATCCTTTGGCCACACGACACCAGTCAAGCTTAAGAAAGATGTGTGCCATACTTATGATAGCTCAATCATTCACTCTTCAATATAATGGATATAAGTTGTGATTAGCCACTAGACACATTGATACGGTCGCGCACTTTCTTTATCCATCCACAACGAGGAGCCTAGAGGTATATCTTTTGTTATCAAGGAGGGTCAAATCTCATTTTGATCTGTCACACTCCTATGCTATGTTTTGTGGCATACCTATAAGCTATCTTTATAACTATCCGTTTACGAAGTAATGTTTGATAACCCAAAGCATTCTATTACGCATGATGGGACTCTATGATGATCTCAGGTTTAAGGATCATATAGACATACCACTTGGGATAACAATCTGATGTTACTTTTATGATAACAATCTCAACAGTGTGTTAGAGTAGGTCAATCCAACTATCCATGTTCTCTAACATTTATTCACATTACTGATTTGATATTTTTATATCTATGCTATGTGGAATAGTACCATCAATTAATATATGTGCTGATCAAATCATTACCGCTCCCCGTAATGATATGGGTCAGGGTTCATTTAGAATAATATCATATTGACAATTGTGTTTCACAATCAGGTTATATTTGATAAACAAAGTCATGTCATTTATTCATAAAACCGATAATCAAAGTTATAAAAAGTACATGAACAAAAACGTATTACAATCATCTCATATGATTGATACAGGGCATATTCTCATCATTAGAAGGAATCAAATTGAAAAGAAAGAGGAAACTCCACATAAAAGAAAGGGTTATAATCTGAATTGAAGGCCTATTAAAAAAGGGGCAAATAAACAAAGAAGGCAAGCACAACAAAACTCCGCCAAATAGAAAGTTAAAGAATACCCATTAAGTTCCACAATTTGAGCTTTGGATAGATCATATGTGTCCATTATCCACCCCCTATAAAAATTCTCCAAATAGAGAATTTCATTCAACTGGACGTATGGTTATTATCCCAGTTTAGGAGATCTGAACCAATATAATTTGCTCGTGTCACCTTCAAATTCAAAGAGTAAAGAGTCGCCCCGGCCCCAATCAAAGAAAATAAACTTCGTGGTGGCAGAACTCCACTCTCAATCCTCAACAACTTCATTATGACTTTGTCGAAGGATGAATTACACATTGTCATCATCACCAATACTCCACCAAGCACCATTATGTACTTGGGGTCTTTGAACCTTACACTTCTTGCTCATTCTCACTTAACAGGCCTTGACATGCTTTCAATTGAACTTGCTACCCCATCTTAATCATTTTTTTTTGTTGTCCGTGCATGAGCTTCGTCAACCCATCAATAGGCTCATGAGAACCTCCCCTCACCTTGTTGACCTCATTAGTAACTTTGATGACACATTGTCCGTTGACTATGTAAGGGGCTTGTTGCCCGGTCATTGAAGGTCTAGAGTGCATCATCTCATTTTGCATTCCTCCTCATTAGGGTGGTGTGTTCGCCCTCGGACCTGTCACCAACTTCGGACGGACCCAACCGCCAACTCCTCTCCTCATAAGATAAAGACATAAGAAATCAATTTAAATGGCCAAAGTGGCAAATCCTAGAACAACATTTCTTTGGGCGAAAAGTCCTACTTTGGTAGCAATATTCCTCCAAGTCGAAAATCTTCAATTTTCTTCTAAAAGAATGGATTGCCCCGGACAAATCTAGCTAGAATTAAACCGTTATAGGGTAATTTCCACAAAGCTCATGTGTTAAAAAACACATGACTAGGTTTGGGTTCATACGGTTATCGACACAACCTTTCAAAAACCCTGTTCTCCGCTAGATTCATTGCTCCTCGTGATTTTGTTTCGGAAAAAAAAGTTAAAAAAGAATTAACTATATATATATATGTTATTTTAAAGATTGTTTTTTAAGAATATGCCACTCGAAATGGTGTAATTAACTATATGCCACTCCAATCACCCACAAGCTAATAAAATGCCACTCTCACCACTTAACATTGGCGGATCCAGGATTTGAATAAGCCCCGGGCAAAATTTCAGTAAATATAGTTGCTAGAGCAAAGGATAAATGGTGTTCATAATAAATGTAGGATGAAAGTTGTTCAATTACACACCTTAATTAGATTCATTAAAAAGTGACATACTTAAAGATAAGTTTGCTACTTTTAAAAATAATATAGTACCTCTTTTAAGACAGATTCGCTTCTTCCAAGTCTTCATCAATAGTAGCCATAGATCTTAAGCCTAGGATTTTTTTAAAAAATCAATATTACCGACATGAACAAATAACCAAGTTAATAGTAAGCAAAACTTAGAGGAAGTATTTTTAAATACCGCTAGAAAGAGGTAGCTTCATCTTGCGGGTTCTCATATCTTGGAAACGTTTCAATATATTGCCATCTTCGATGCTCGATTCACCTCGGTCCTCGGCTATGTGCCTATGTGGAATTGCGGAGGCGGGAGGTCGGAGCCATGGAGGCCGGAGGGAGCAGTGGAGACAGGAGAGCTGTCAGCCGTGGCGGACTGGCGGTGCCGCGGTGGTCGGCGGCTCGGCAGCTCAGGCCGCGCGGCGGCCAGCCGTGGCGGACTGGCGGTGCCGCGGCGGTCGGCGGCTCGGCAACTCAGGCCGCGCGGCGGAGGGCGGGGCGGCCACCGGGCGGCGGGCGGCGAACGGGGAGGCGCATGGGCCACGCCGGTCGCCGGCGAGGCGGCGACGGCGCACGGCCGGCACGGGCGACGCCGGCGACTCAGCGAGGGGCGCGAGCCGCGAGGGCGAGGAGAGGACCGAGCCCCGAGGAGGCTGGCGGCCACGCGGCGCACAGCTGCGAGCGAGGGCGTGCGCCGTGCGCGTCTTCGTGGGCAAGGGCGTAAGGCCGGGGCAAACCTACGTGCCCACTGCCTTAGGTGGCTACCGGCTGGGCCTTCAAATTTTTGGCCCAAGCCCAATTCCTATATGGGGGTATTCAGCACTACCAGGCCAAGCCCAGGGCACCGGCCCAGGGTGCCCTGGGCCTAGATCCGCCCCTACTTAACAGTCATTATCTTTTTCGCGGTGCCAAGACTATTCTGCTCCTAAAACATTTTTCTCTTAAGTCATTCTTTTCCACTTAGCCTCTAGCGTCGGAAAGGCGACTCGCTTGGATGCGTTAGGGTTTCGGGGGAGGCAGATCTTCTTCCGCCATCTCTTGGAGGTGGGCGAGTGGTGGTTCCGGCATGGTGAGGGAGGGATCTTCTCCGAGCGCCGTCGGGGAAGGAAGCGGCGGAACGGAGAGGGGCCTGGTCCAACGAGATCTGGACCGAAGTTCGGCCTTGATGCAGGGGCACAAGGGGGGAAGCTGCGGGGGGAATGTTGTTTCGTTTCGGTCAGGTTCAGATCTATGCAGGAAGCCGGACGTATCAGGGGGACGGTGTGGGGAGTTCACGGATTCAATCCTGGATCGTCTCCAAGACCTAGATCTGTCCAGAGAGAGGGGGAAGAAGATTACAAGTTACAAGAGCTCTGAGGGGGCAGGCCGTTTGCTTCCGGACTGGGGCGTGGTGGGCAAGCTATTGTCCGCCAGATCTCTTTCGGCGCTGTCTGTTCTGGAGGCTCTTCAAGCTGCGTGGGGGATCAGAAGGGGACTTTCGGTGTCCCAGATGGACAGGAACATCTTTTTGATTGCCCTGCCGTCGGAGAAGGAGAGGAGCAGGGTCCTATCTTCGGGTCCTTGGAACATCAGTAATCAGGCGTTGCTCCTACAAAAATTCGATCCTGATAAGAAGCCAAATGAGCATAAATTCGAGTCTCTACCAATCTGGGCTCAGATTTATAGAGTTCCACTTCAGTTAATGCACGAGGAAGGGGGGAGACAGCTGGGGGAACAGTTGGGGGAAGTTATGGAGGTGGAGACAAACCAGAATGGAGTAGCTTGGGGGGAATTCATGAGGGTTCGGGTGGCTGTGAGGGTAGACCAACCAATTCACAGGGCATGCTTTGCAGTTAAAGAGGGGAGCAATGAAGAGGAGGTTTTACCTGTCAGGTATGAGCATCTGCCGTTCTTTTGCTTCGGCTGTGGAGTCCTGGGGTACGACTTGAGAGACTGCAACTCTCCTGAAGCGTTTGAGGGTGAACCTCCTTTTGGAATGTGGTTAAGGGCCCCGGGGGGCCGCTCGAACAGTCTGCACAAAAGAAGCGCTAGCAATAACTCAAATCAGAAGGAAGGTTGGGGTTCAGCAGATTCAAGAAACACTTGGAGGAAAGGCGAATCCAGCTGGGAGAAAGGGTCCGGGACTGGGGCAAATCAAGGAGGAGGCGAAGGGGAAAAGGAGGTAACATCCCCACTGAAGGTCCGCGGGCTGATGGATTTTGAACTTGTGGGTAACGCCAAGACCTCGCTGGTCTTTGGAGATCAGGACGGAAGCAAACAATCTGGAGCCATAGGAGGGGGAGTCAAGAACCTGAAAAAGGCGCCAAGAAGTAGGTTGCCACACAAGACGAAAGGGGGGAAACAGGTTCCGTCGAAGAATCAGGTCAGTAAGGGGCCTTTGGAGAAGGAGTTAACTCTGGAGTCTTTTCCAGAAAATGGGGGTCTCAAAAGAAGCTTCGGTATTTTCATTGTGGATGATGAGTCATCGGCTGGCGCGAAAAAGCCTAGGGTGACGTCTGAACCTGCAATCTTCAACCCGGCGGTGGCTGGTGAACAGCCCCGCGGGGAACAATGTTAGCACTCAGCTGGAACTGTCGTGGCTTGGGGGCAGCTGCGGCAGTTCAGGAGCTCCGTTCCCTGATCGGGACGGTTAGGCCCCGGGTGGTGTTTTTGAGTGAAACAAAGAAGCAAAAGGTGGAGATGGAGTGCCTTCTTAATAGCATGGGGTTCGATGATTGTGTTGCGGTTGGCTCTGTTGGGAGAAGCGGCGGCTTGGCATTGGGTTGGAGGGATGTTTCTTTTGTCTTAAAATCGGCCTCAGGCTACCATATCGATGGTAGAATTGTGGAGGAGGATAATAAGGAATGGAGGCTTGCAGGAGTTTATGGAGAACCAAAAGTTGACCGGCGTCACAAAAGCTGGACTCCTAAGGTTCCTTGCTGCTCAGGACAATGCTCCCTGGATGTGTCTTGGAGATTGGAACGAAGTGTGTTGGCCGGACGAGCACTGGAGCTCGGGAATCAGATCGGCTGGCCAAATGAGAAGCTTTCGTCAATGCCTGCATGATTGCGGCCTCTTTGATGCAGGTTACTCAGGCATCCCGTGGACATGGTGCAATAAACAGAAGGGGATTTCAGGCCTATTGGATTATGTAATGTGATATACAAGGTGATCTCCAAGTGCTTAGCAAACAGGTTGAAAAAGTTGCTGCCGGGGATCATTTCCCAAGAGCAGAGTGCGTTTATTCCGGGGAGATTAATATCAGATAATATCCTGTTGGCGTACGAATGCATACATAACATTACTCAGAAGAGAAGTAAGAGGTCCAGGCTATGTGCGGTGAAACTTGATATGGAGAAGGCCTACGATCGGGTGGAGTGGTCGTACTTGGAAGCCATTATGATCAAGATGGGTTTCGGAGCGAACTGGGTGGCGATGGTTATGCGCTGTGTGAAGTCTTCTCTGTGTAAGGTGAAGGTGAATGGGTGTATGTCCAAAGAATTTTAGCCTTCCAGAGGGAACAGGCAAGGAGACCCCATCTCTCCTTATCTTTTTGTCCTTTGTGCTGAAGGATTCACAGCTCTCATAAGGAAAAAATTGCGAGAACAGACCCTAAGGGGCTTTCAGTTCGGGGAGGAGACTGTTTCTCATCTCTTTTTTACGTATGATTCTATCATCTTTATCGAATGTGATGAGAGCGGCATCGAGGCTTTAAAGGAAGTGATAAGAGTGTACGAGGAGGGATCGCGCCAAAAGGTTAATTCGGATAAATCAAGCCTTTTTTTTCAGTCGGCGCTGCTCTCAAGAGGTGCGGGATCAAATCAAAAACGGCCTAGGGATCGGCGTGGAAGCTCATAATGCGGTTTATCTTGGGTTGCCGTCGGTGGTTGGGTACAAGAAGGAAGAGGTTTTCAAACCAATTCTGGAGAGGGTTGAAAGGAAAATCAACGGGTGGAATGAAAGATTCTTGTCGAGGGCCGGGAAGGAGGTCTTGATTAAAGCTGGGGTTCAGGCGCTACCTACTTATGCGATGAGTGTTTTTTCAATACCAATTGGGCTATGCAGGAAGATCGAAAGCAGGGTGGCACAGTTCTGGTGGGGTGGAGAACCAAACCACAGGAAGGTGGCCTGGAGCGGTTGGAAAAAACTGGTCAGAGGAAAATGGGAAGGGGGGATGGGGTTTCGAGAGCTAGCCTTATTCAATTTGGCAATGTTGGGTAGACAAGCCTGGAGAATTCTCATTTCCCCCAACTCTTTATGTTCCAGGGTGCTAAAGGCGAAGTATTTCCCGCAGGGTGATTTCCTGAACGCCCCTGCCTCCCCGAGAGCGTCTTTGACTTGGAAGAGCATTTGCAAAGGCCGGGACATGCTGAAAAAGGGGATCATCTGGAGGATTGGGGACGGGAAACAGGTAAATATTTGGGAGGACAACTGGATCCCGCGTGAATCCACCCAGAAACCACTTGGAAGACCAACCGTCTCCACGGTCACCGTGGTCTAGGATCTGATGATCGAGGGGGAAAGAAGCTGGGATGTGAATAAGATCAGAGCTAACATGTTAGCTTGCGATGTGGAAGACATTCTGAACATCAGGCTCAGTGCCGAAGGGGAGGAGGACAAACCGGCTTGGAAATTCACAAAAAAAGGATGCTACTCAGTCAGATCGGCTTACAACATGCTAAGATCGGAAATTCAAGGTGCAGGGATTACGGAGGTGGCTCAGGGGAGTGGGAGTACGGATCGGAGGGGTAAACTTTGGAGGGAACTTTGGAATGCCCGAGTGAGTCCAAGGCATAAAATCCTCTTATGGCGAATCGCTAATCAAAATCTGCCTTTGGGACAAAACCTGACCAGGAGGAACATTGTAAAGGACTCCCGATGTATTCACTGCGGGCAAGTGGAAGACGACGGCCATGTATTTTTCCTATGCCCAGTAGCTTCACAGTTGTGGTCGGATCTAAAGCTAGAACAGCTTTTCAAAAGGGGTAGGGGAACTAACTTGGCGGAGTGGTTATTGAAAACCATCAGCAACATTAGCAAGGACCAGACGGACTTACTTGTGGCCAGGTTGGCGGAGCTCTGGAGAACCCGAAATGAAGCCCAGTTCCAAAACTTGAAAGCTGAACGCCGAAGATCTTTGGCTCGAGCTCGAGCGGACCTCGAAGCAGGGAAGAGATTGATTAGCAAGAAAGAGGGAGGCGGTCAAGGGGTTAGCAGATCTACTCCAGCGTGTGAACTGGGCGAACCTGAGCCTGGCGAGGTCCGGGTGGAAGTTGATGCGGCCTGGAAGGAAGGGGAAGTTGCTTTGGTGGCGGCGGTGGCGAGAGGAAGTGATGGGGGCATCTTGGCGGCGGCGGTGCGTCCGGAACGCGGTGTCTCCGAACTAGCCGAAGCGGAGGCCCTGGCGATTTGCTTGGGGAAGGAGCTCGGGAGTTCGCTAGATCTAGGGCCTTTCGCTATTGAATCCGACTGCAGAACGGTGGTGGCGGCAGTTCGTCAAGAGGAGGAGGATAGGGGAAGGTGGGGGGCGCTGATGGAGGATAAAGAGGGCCTGTAAAAGTGGCATTCGTCTAGGATTCCTCCCGAGAAGCCAGAACGCCGTGGCCCATAATCTTGCTATTTGGGGCAAAAAAATCGACACCTGGGCCTGCTGGGCAACTTACCCGATTTGTTTCAATCATTGGGCCAGACTGGCCACTGTAATCCCCGTTGATGTTGTAAACGGTCTGTTAACTTAATTTCAAAATGAGCGGAGGTTTCTTTCTAAAAAAAAAACATTTTTCTCTTTGACCGGATCTCCTGACCTCTCTCAGGTGCCGCCGTCAGCTGTGCTCCGCGCCGTGCCAAGGACAACCGCGCAGCAGCTGCCGGCCGCCCGAGCACGTCCCCAAGCAGTAGCTGCACAGGCACGTCCTTCAGCAGCTAGCTGCTGCATGAACTTTGGACGACCTCATTTGTAGCATAAGAGCAACTCTATCAGGTTCTCTATATCTGGTTCTCTATATCCTCAAATACTACCCCCCCTAAAATTAACAGGTTCTTTAAATACAGGCTACTCCAACAGATTCCCTATATCAGAGTCTCTATATTTCATATCCCATATTTTAATCCCAAACCTCAACTAACTCCAACCGCTGTACGGCCGTATAATACGTGTATGCATACGGTGTTTTTTATGGGGAAAAAAGTTAATATGACTTTATTGATTTGCGTACGTTACTATAAATATTTTGTTAACGCAATGGAATTAATATTTCATCCTATTGATATAATAAATATTTCGAGTAAACATAAGAAAAATTTTATTCGAGCAGTTCCTTCCGCCGGAAGATTTGAGTACAGTTGCATCATTGAGCCTTACTGAGGAAGCTACGTGCGGATTCTTCCAGCACAAGCTGGCTTCTATCTATAAATGGGAGGGAGGTGTTGGTTGTACTCTTCATCCCTTTGAAAGACTCCATTCGGAAATCCACTTCGTACAGCATGGCCAAGAGGCAATTCATTATGGATTTCCTTCTCTGTGGTAGGAGGGCAAAGAAATTTGCGGGCGCTACGACACGTGCCCTTGCTGCCGAGCAGGAAGAAGAAGACTCGAGAGGTACTCGCCATGGAGGTTCTGTTCCAGGAAGGAGGTTCATCGATCGTAATAGATTGGAGGGTCATGAACGTCTCTTCAACGATTACTTCGCTGACAACCCTGTTTACCCTGAGTACATATTTCGAAGAAGGTGCGTATAAATGTTATCATATTTGGGTACATATTTGACCACGTTGGATTTATTTGAATTTGCTTTGCCGTTTTAGGTTTCGCATGAGTAAGGCGTTGTTCCTCCGCATTGTGCATGCGGTGGAACAAAACTGTGACTATTTTAGGCAGAAGAGGAATAATGCAGGGACTCTTGGAGCGTCGGCACTACAGAAGGTGACGGCGGCACTACGAATGATTGCCTATGGGGTTTCGGCGGATGCTATTGATGAGTACGTTCGTCTGGCCGGTCCAACCATCCTTGAGAGCACAAAGAAGTTTGCTGAAACCATGGTTCAAGTATTCGGGCCTGAGTACCTCCGGGCGCCGAATGAGGAGGATACCGCTCGGCTCCTTGCCATCGGAGATAGAGAAGGTTTCCCAGGAATGCTCGGAAGCATCGATTGCATGCATTGGGAATGGAAGAATTGCCCGGTGGCTTGGCATGGAGCTTATACCGGTCATGCCAATGCCCCTACTCTTATCCTAGAGGCTGTAGCTTCGCATGACCTGTGGATATGGCATTCCTTCTTCGGAATGGCTGATATCCAGTTAGGATGCTACACTATAAAGTCCCATGGCGCCAAGGTGGCAAGGCTCCACATGTATGATTGGATCATACTTGTCTGTCTTGCTGTCGTTGATGGACTGTTAAACATAATTGAGCCGTTTCACCGCTTTGTTGGACGTGACATGATGACTGACTTGAGTTATCCCCTAAAGGGCAACACAATTCCATTTTGGGCTGTTCCGGTATAGGCAGTTTAATCTTGAGATACTTGTGTGTTATCCGTAATATGTCTCTGAGGCATGTCAATTTTTTTTTTTTGCTGATTACAGCTGATTGCAATTGTGCTGCCCCTTCTTGTCTTTGCTGGAATCTACTTCAAAAAGAAAAATGTCTTTGATTTACACCATGGCATGCTGGGTATTTAGCACTCCCATTAGTAATTATGCTCATTCCTTTCAAAAAAACAGATTTAGCCCATGCCTAACTGCAAAACTTGTACAGGGATTCTATATTCGGTGCTTATAACTGCTGTGATTACTGATGCAATTAAAGATGGTGTTGGTCGTCCTCGCCCAGATTTCTTTTGGCGTTGTTTCCCTGATGGAAAAGCTGTAATCCTTTGGCTAATGCCAACTTTTCCTCCTTGCACAAGTTCATTCACATATTCTATTTCAAACTTTACTTCCTGTGGTGTATGAGGAAGCAATTAATTTTTTATTTCAGAATTATGATAATATCACCACTGATGTCATATGCCATGGAGAAAAGAGTGTAATTAAGGAAGGTCACAAGAGCTTCCCAAGCGGGCATTCTTCATGTAAGGAATAAAATATGTTGGTACTTCGTCTGATGTGTTCCTTGTGGTAATTTTACCAATTGAAATGTGGATAAGTTGTTGATCAGTTCACTATCTCATGATGCAGTTATACCATAATTCTCCAGTTTTTTATGTTTCTTGTGGTTGCTAGAGTTGTACATAAGAAAAATATTTTTCTGATCCTGTCACTACATATGGCACATATTTTCTGATTCTAGTGTCGTTTGGTTAATTTCGGCCCATATTTATGTTTTATCTTCTGCCGCATTAATCCATGTTCTTAATAAGAACTTCAGAGAATTATTCTTGTCGTCAAATCTGCCATCGAACTACAGTGCTGCATTTATACAGTACCTGTGGTTCTGTTCATGTGCACTGCTTCGGACCCATGCTAATGACAGTATGCTATTTTTTTTGGTTTTTTTTTTTTCCTAATAGGATGATATAGAATATCAGAAATACTAGAAATTAGACTACGCATTGGGACGCACCAAAGCTAAGTTCAATGATTTTTGTTCAGTGAAGTGCTTTTTCACAAGAATACCTCTAGCTCTGGATATGCTGCAGGACCTATGTCTCTATTTCTCTGAGTTTAGATTAAATTAGACTACGCATTGGGAAGCACCAAAGCTAAGTTCAATGATTTTTGTTCAGTGAAGTGCTTTTTCACAAGAATACCTCTAGCTCTGGATATGCTGCAGGACCTATGTCTCTATTTCTCTGAGTTTAGATTATCTTGTTATTCGCCTTCTTAAATATTAGCCATGTACTAAGGATGACTGGGGTATCTTGCACCTGTCTGCTGTTCCATGTAGTGTTTTGGAATTCCTGCTCTTTTATTCCTAACGCAGTTGTCTATGTTCTTTCTGAATGCTACATCAGTGAATTGAGTAATTGACCTTTGTACCCTGGCCACATGATTTTTATGGCATAGCAAGTCCCTATTTAGCAAATTGTTCACACCACATGATTTCTATGGAGAGTCTATTTAGCAAATTGTTTGGTTTTAGGTTCTTGTTATGCACCAAGCTATACAAATGTTTTTGTATAATATCATCCGACTGCACTTTCTATGTGATTTTACCATCTTAAATGAAACGATAGATGTTTATATGCCTTACGTCATGCATTTTTAGATCAGTTTCTTCTGCATATTCTATAATGTTTACACCTGCAAGCATTTCCTCCAGTTTTTTTTTTGGAATCTTGCTGTTTGTGGTTTATTGGTTGCTTCTGGTGTAACTTTCCTCATAACTATGCAAAAATCTGCAAAGATTGCTGGAATGATTAGCAAAATTTATGTTGTTTAGATGTAAGTGCAATTCCTTCTAGCATGCATCACCATAGGCGCAGTGTATTAGCACATGGCTTTGAAATCTCTGTAATAGCTCTATTGGCCCATGGCCAAAATATGGCATTTTCCCTTTGATTTTGGCAGATAATTTGATGTCTCTAATTTGGTCCTCTGCCTATTGCAGGGTCTTTTGCTGGTCTAGGTTTTCTTTCATGGTACTTAGCTGGCAAACTTACAGCTTTTGATCGCAAAGGCCATATTGCAAAACTATGCTTAGTGTTTCTGCCTCTACTGGTTGCATCACTTGTGGCAGTCTCGCGAGTCGATGATTACTGGCATCATTGGCAGGATGTATTTGCAGGCGGCACTATAGGTTTGCCATTTTGATCTTTTTCTGTAGCTTCCATTTAAAATGTCTTCACTCTCACAAAGTTTACATGGATATGGTGCCATTTTTCTTTCCCTTTCCAGGTCTTACAGTTGCTTCATTTTGTTATCTTCAGTTCTTCCCATATCCTTTTGATGCTGATGGTACCGTCCTTCCTATTGTCCTATATATTGATGACATTTTTGGGCCTTGATTGATAAATTTTACAAGTATTCTTGTACCTTTGCATTTGTAGCTATATGGCCTCACGCGTACTTTCAAGATCTAGTTGAAACACGCAGTAATGGTAATTCAAACTCATACAGTATGAGACCAACGGAGGTTGAAGCTGACGCTGAGGGCCATGGTGCCATTGCCCTGAGAGACACCAGCCATATCTTAGACTCAATGGAGTCTGCCAGGAGATTATGAAACACGTTACTGTCAGGTATCTAAAAAATGCTAATTCTTATTACTTGCTGTCTTATTACTTGCTGAGCTTGAATGCTGGCCACATGACTACTTGTGCGTGTGTACACCCTGAATCTATGGAGCACATAGAGTTGTGTCTGCCGCCTTCCAATGATTGTTCACTCATCACAGAGTTTCTTGTAACAGTTCACTCATCACAGAGTTTCTTGTAACCGAGCAACCGGTATTATTCTGGGGCCCTGACAACCACTGAGGGGGTGTGCTGTAAATCACACATTTGAAGTCTGTGTTTTAATGATACTGTGAATATGTTTGTGGACTGTGGTGGTTTACAATTTTTTTGCTTAAAAGTTTCCCTCTGGTTGCACATGATATAGTCCTAAGGTTGTCTGTTTTTTTAAAGGGGTGAAGATTTCATTCATTATCCAAACCCATTAACAGATAAGGCTAAACCTATCGACAACAAGCGCAGTCTGTGAATGGTCGTCTCTGACCAGAAACCATTAGGGGGATGGAAGAAAGGATCAATATCAAGAATAATCTGGGATGGAAGAAAGGATCAAGATCAAGAATAGTCATGGGAGTCTAATAATCTTAGGGGGATGGAAGAAAGGATCAAGAGTCATGGGAGTCTAAAAACCATCGGAGCCTCAAAACCCATTGGTGGCACACTTGAGGGAGAAGAAAGTGAGCAATTCCCACGGACCATACCATCATTGACAATGTAAACGTCGGCCATTGGATTTAGCTGATGCATAACCCACACATTTCTGCTCCAAACATCCCACCAGCTAAGAGATCGACGGTGCATAAGACTGTCTTTCACAGAAGATCTCAAGACGAGGCTATTTCCCCTCATCCGCCCAACCCCCGGTGCTGAGACCATAGAGATATTCCTTCTGCTTCTTCCCCAACTCTATTTGGATTCCTCAATGACTATATCGAATCCATTAGCAAGAAGGTTAAAAAAAAAAATGGGGCACGGCGGTCCTAATCTATGGATAGATTCGATAGTGTCATGGGGTCTCCATCTGGTTAGACTGGTGGATTTAATTGTCATGATGATCTTGATGACCTGACTACCAATATGATTGAAAACCTAACAATCGTTACATCACCCCAATGAAGCGTTGCCAACGGTAGTGGAACAATAGTTAAATCATCACAATGAAGCGTTATTACCTAATCACAAAGATCTGTTTATGCGAGCAACCAAAAAACAAAGTAACAACAATGGAAAAAGCAATATGAAATTGCATATATGAATAAACACACACATTGGGGTTTCAAACTCGATCTGATTGGTCTAATCGACATAAGCGAATTTGAGCTGTTTTAACACACATGGAAAACTAGACTAATCAAAACCCAAGCAAGAAGAGGGGTGGTAGATATAAGTAGACGCATAGCAGGAAGAGGGGACATGCTAGCCAGGGTGGGGCGCACCCCACACAACCATACGAGAACATAGGCCTTGGGCTCAAAATTGAGGTGACATAACACCTGACAAGTTTGTCCCGCTTGGTTGTTTCATCGATTCCTATGGACATGTGATGAATTTTGGGGTGAGGCTAGAACTGTTGGCACGCTTATCTCATAAACTTTCCATACAATGCTCATTTGTCTTATTTGGACATAGTATGTGGCCTCAACATCCTTTTGAATATAGACTAGCCACAAACAGCCTAACTGGAGAGAGTTGGGTTTGCACTTGGGCTTGCTTGGCTATGGGTAGAGTCTTGGGCCTTATTTGGATTTCTGAACCTCCTGCATTATTGGCATGAAAGGTTTGGCCAAAGGATTCATGCCCACCCATTGTTCTTCTCATCTTTTCGGCAACGCAATGGAAGTAATGGACACAGTCTATGTAGTAGTTGTAGTTGGCGTAATGGCCGCAGTTGAAGTAAGTGACATGTTTGTGTAATACCCCACCAGGGCCAAATCGGCCTAGCCCATCCTTGGCCTTAAGAGAGCAAGGGGGGCAGCTCTCCAGCCCTTGCCACCTAACGTGCAGCACGTCGCCGCCTACCTCATGGTCTCGCTGTCACATGTTGTCACCCGCAGCAGTCGTTGCCAGGGCATACACTCTTTCGATACCGTATCTTTAAATGTCTTAGAGGAGATATTGCATAATAGAATAATATTTAAAGTTCTCTATATTCATGTGCTCTTCATAATTGATCTTTATATTTATTGTTATCTTTTTAATAATTTTTGATGATCAATTATTAATTCATTGTAAGTTCAAGTGGTGTTTTGTTCTCATGACATCTAGCCACTTTAATATTTCTAGTTATATCTCTTTTAAGTGGCATACTTTCATTTTACAAGTGGTATCCTCTAAATTTCAATTTACATATTCTTCAAGTGTCATCTAACATGTCTTGTGAGTTGCATTGCAAATTTAGCTATATTATGATTGATATGGATGAGACCTTGCAAAAGAGAGAAATGTAATTTGGATCTCATATTGCTAAGAGGTATACCCTTGTCCTCTAATTATACAATTTGATCATGAGCTTGTACTTCACTTATATCTTTTTAATACATGACCTTGATTGTTTCGAATTGATAGCATTGTTATGTCTTGCTTGATCCTCACTTATACTCTTGAGACATGAAATGAATCCTTTCTTCATATGCTTTGTCCTCCTAAATAGTTTGTGTTAATTGTTGAAATAGAAGAATTTAATATTTTAAATACTTTTCACTTTTTGGATGATTAATGCCAAAAGGAGGAGAAATGTTGTATTATCAATTGCCCCCGTATATGTTGTGCTTTTGTTTAGAAGAAAAAATGTTATAAGCATTAGTGATTTTATTGTCTTATTGTCATCTATTACAATTGATAATAAGTTTGTGATAAATCACCAAAAATGGGGATATTGTAAGTGCAAGTGACTATGTGTGATTTTGGTGATTAATGACAAACACATTTAATGACAATGTTTGGTTTAACGCTTATTTAATGGCATACTCAAATATGATTATTGCTATGAGACTTATATGTTTATTGTCAAGATTGCTTTATTCTCATCATATTTAGAGAAAAATCATATATGTCGAGTGGACAAGCTATTCATTTTAAATGGTACGTCTTATGCTAATCATTTCAATAAGACTAACACACTTGATTATTTATCTTTCGTAGTCTCATTTATGCAAATAAGATGGATTGTTAATTGATGTATGCAACTACTTTGTGTAAGCACATATTGTTGGATTATTAGATTTATGATCGTCATATCTTGTCATATTTATTTGAGCATAAATATATTATGAACATGTTGCTTAGTCGATAAGATCTTTTGTATTATTTGTCGTGTATTAGTGATCATCTTAATTTGTGCACTAGATAAACTTCATCGTGTTTAAATGGTTTTGTGCATGTATGCTAACCTAAATATTCTCACATGCACTTGATTTAGTAAAGTTTAATCTAGATTAGTTCACAAGTTCTCTTTTGCTTCAAATATGAACTTGCGCATGTGTAAGTCATGAATATATTCCAATGTGCATCATTAAGTGAAGTTACGATTATTAAATCATCTCTCTAGTGCATATAGATCAAACACATATTTATCATGATGCACTTGTAGAGACCTTTCTTGTGCCAGGTGTTTTCACTTGTGTTGTGCTTACTTACGTGAAACACTTGGATACTTAATCACTCATGAATATCAAACTTATCCATGTTTATTGAGCTTTTGGACTAATGTATTTCACTAGTGATTTGAAAAGAATTAAGTCATATGAGTTTGTGTGATGACCAATGTACGTTGAAGGATGACGGCTAAGTCAAGGTCAACAAGACGACGATGTCACCAAGAGTTGAGTACTATGTCAAGATCGATTTCGCGGGATGATCGTCGATGAGGATGATCGAGGCAAAGTCGAATAAGACGAGAGTCTCATGAGGTGAATCAAGTCAAGTTTGATAAGACGAAGACGTTATCAATATTTAGTAAAGGTCATCATGCACAATACATCAAGGGTGCTCGAGACTATCAACATCGTTGAATCTCAAAACGAAGAAAGAAGACGACTAGTGATTTATCCTAAACCTTGTATGGTTTTATTTGTAAGTTGAGTCTAAGGATTGACGTACTATTAAGAGGGATGAAACGTTGAATGGTTTATATATGTCTCAGGTGCTCAAGTGGTCAATCTTTGAGAGAGATCGAGGAAGAGGAGTGTTGGTGGTGTCGGAAAGTGCAGATTTAGGTCTTTCGTGGCTTCCAATGTGGTTTCTGCTCCTATCCTTTGGGATTTAGGCAGTGAGACCTTATGGGTTGTGTAGCCCTTGTTCTCAGCTTTCCGTAGAGCCCAAGATCACTGAAATTGGAGTTCGGAGTAAAAAGTTACGTCCGTTTCCATTAATGGCTGTGTGATGTGTATCAGACTATCTGATGTTAGGTCCGATTGATCCCTCTCTTTCTCCAACTCCATAAAATATCAGAACTATTCGATATTGGATCGGAACTATCCGATGTTGACATCGGACTATCCGATATCTGTCAGCTTCAAACGGCTTGTTTCTGTGTGAGGCTATTTAGTGCATCCCTCTTCTCCACGGGTTAGGTTTGCCTTTCACACCATTTTTGAGCAGAACTTCTAAGCAACCTAGGGCTTCTTGTCCTCTCCACTCTAGATCTAAGTGATTCTCTTTGTGAGAAGAGTTAGGAGTGAGTGTGAGTGCTAAGTGAGAAGAAGTCAATCTTTGAGCATTTGAGTTCATCTTCGAGTTCGTTTTTTGTGTGCATTTGTTACTCTTGGAGATTAAGGACTCCTAGATGGTTAGGAGTCGACCATGAGCCACTAGTGCTTTATGTGGTGAGCCGTGCAAGTTTGTGAAGGCCGATTCTGCCTCCAGAAGGGAAGGAATAAAGGAGTAAAACCGAAGGATCTTGATGCGACCTCGGTGAGGGAAAGAATTGAAAGAGACCCGGGCTCAAGTGTGACCGATCATACCTCAACGGAGACGTAGGATCCCCTCAAGGATCTGAACTTCAGGAACAAATCTTCAAGTCTCCACTTCACTCTTGGTTCCCCCCCTTCCCTCTAACTTGATTTACTTTGATTCGTGGTTATACTTGTTCTTAACTAGCACCGTCGTGTGCTATTACTCTCTCTTGTGTTGTGGATTTAATTTTGGTGCAGGCTGTATTCTTGATTTGGCTGGGATTATCAAAAACCCTAAATTTGTAGATATAGGATAGTCTGATATAATATCAGATAGTCCAATCCATATCGGACTATCCGATATCAACATCAAAATATCTGATATCATTTTCCGCTTTGCTTTAAAGGGTTGAAATTTTTGTAACACCTATTCACCCCACCTCTAGGCGACATCCCGATCCTTCAATTATTTATACCCAACCTGAAATTTATGCAAAATTCATGAAATCCAAAAAAATTTGGTCGAACAAAAACTCGGGCACCACCGAAAAAACCAATTTTCTTTCGATTTTTTGATTTTTTGGACCAAAAAATGAAGCCCTGGTCGTCGCCATCACCGTGCTAGGGAGCTACAGTTGTCGGACCTCATCGTCATTCTATAGAAGGGCACCGTCACCACCTGGAGACATTTTCACCATTTCCATTGAGGAGAGCTGCTGCCCTTGCCTTTTTGCTGCCTGCCTGCCTGAAGGAGAGGAAGTTGGAGGGAAAGTGCCGACCAAGAGAGAGGAGAGGGGAGAAGAGGAAGGATAGGAAGAGATGAAGAGGGAGGAAGAAGAAGCTAAGATTTGGTTAGGGTTTGTACCTTCATTTGATCTATCCCTTAATTTCACTGTGATTATTGAAATTGCATGTGTTGTGTTGGATTTTCATAATTAGATGATGAATTTCGTAAGTTAGTGAAGATTAATGGTTGGGGTTGAATTGTTAGTAGATTGTTTTCATATGCAGCAGGTCCGGATGAAATTTCAATCTAGTTAGGTTAGATTTCAAGACTTAGCTAAATGAAAAAAATTGTGTATCTATGTCTTATCTTCGTTTTGAGTATAAAAACAAATAAACAGTTTGGGGGCAGTTTTTGTTCTTGCTGTCCAGAAATTGAAATTATTGATTTCCTTCATTTTGGAGGTCATAGAGAGTGGTTTATTTTGTGAGGTGGAAGTAGACCCGTTCATGGGCAGCCCGGCCCGGCGAGCCCGGCCTGACCTAGCCCGGCCCGACCGGTGCATCAGGCCGGGCTCGGGCCCGAGAAAATTGCGTGGCAAGCCATGGTTGGGCCGGGCTCCCGGGCTTCGGGCTAGGCTTTCGGGTTTCGGGCCGGTTCGGGCCCAAAACCGAAGCCCGGAGCTTCTGGCCGGGCCGGGCTCGGGCTTGGTCCCACGGGGCCAGGCTTTTCCAAGCCCAGCCCAAAACCCGGCCCAGCCCGGCAAATGATCAGGCCTAGGTGGAAGTAGTGGGTTTAGGAGTGGGTTCGTGATGTCGAGTATCGGGGCAATGGATCGTGGTGTGTTGTCAAGCATATGCCTCTCACTTCTCACTCACTAGCTAATGGACTCTATAACCAGTGACAATGTGACATGCAAGATTCAAATAAAACAAGCTAGGCAGCTTAGCTACATATGATGAAAATGTGAGATGGTGTTTCTGCCACGAACATCAAGCACAGAAACCTAATTTGAGTACAGATAAAACAAAGAGTCAGTTGCTAACCGGACAAATATATACTATCAGATTCCGCTGCAGATGAATTGTTGTTATTGATTGTCATCGGCCCTATTGGATTCTTTGTTTAGTTTTAGTTTTATTTGAAAAAATGATCACCACTAAAAACGATATAAAAATAAATAAAATATTTTAAAAATTGAGATATTTAAAAATAGTCTATACATAAATACTATGAAGCTACCGTGAATAGTCTATACATAAATAAAAAATTGCAAACACAAAAAAAACTAAACTAAAACAAGAAATCAAAGAGGGCCACATGTCATATACGTTGAGCTTTCACCGTAACGAAGCGGTAGTTGCTTGGCTTCTAGACATCCTGGGCTTTAGCCATGGTAACGAAGCGGTAGCTGCTCCTAGACATCCTAGGCTTCAATCCTGGGTCACAACGGGAACCGGGACTAAAAAAGGTTATGAAATATCAGAAAAATCACACCAAGACTTGAATTTAGAACCTCTTGACTTCTCGTGACTCACACCTCACTCTTCTAACCAACTTACATACGTGTTTTATAGACATGCTTTTTAACCTTTTGAGAAACGAGGCATCAGTCTCGGTTCGTGACACCAACCGAAACTGATAAACATGCATCAATCCTGGTTGGTAACATCAACTGGGACTGATACTCCCGTGCTGCTAGTTGTCCTATACACGTCTGCAAGGGAGAGTATCAGTCCCAATTGTTGTTAGCAACCGGGACTGAAGGATGCCCTGCGACCTAATAGCCATTGAATCGGGAGTGATGTACTGTAATACCTAGTCTTGGTTCGTGGTTAATCGGCACCGATAGACCGGTATAAAAAAGACCAGTCCCTGTCCGTGCGTCCGGATGTTGGCCTTCCCGAACATCGCGATTCACGGCCCGGCGCCGAGGGCATGCCCCGTTCACCTACCATCCATGTGGCCCGCGCGGTAGTCCGTGTTAGTTTTGCACTTCGCGGTGTCTTTTCCCTATCCCGTTCGAAAGACCGAGGGTATCCTGTTCGGTGGTATTGCTGTTTTTCAGCGGTTGTTTAATTTTTCAATTATTTGTTTAGTTTGTATAAAAATTGTACTTGGCACAACTGGTTTCACGGCCAACTTTGGCATTGAAATCGTACACCGCGAATATTCAAAATATTGAAGCAAGTATCACATTCAACTAAAACCACACGAAATAGCAGTAACAAGTATCCAACCGGTATCTGTATGGTATGGTACCCGAACATGCTCGACATTTTTCCTTCAAACGGTATTGTACATCGATTCAAACACAAGAAGAAACTAGTATTTTTTGGATAACTAAGAAGATAGAAACTAATATGATAGCAATTAAGATCTAACGGTAAGAGAAATTAATGGTGGTACGAAATGATCAGCTCACCGAGATGCACATAACATTCCTAAACCTCCTCTATAGCAGAAGAATTAATAACTAAAACATTAAACTATCACCTCTTTTCCTCTAAAATGAATAAGCATGCTACAAAGAGCTCTACACATTAATTTAGCTGCAAAATGTACATACGCTGCAATTGAGCTATCAAAACACAAATCTCGTAGCAAGAAGCCTATCCAGAAGACTAGGACTAAATGGATAACCTGAAGGCACCCACTAAAGAAAAAATAAATCCAAAAGATGTAAAGGAAACTAAAAACCGAACTAACGGGAAAAAATGAGACCTAATTATGTGATGGATTTGATTTACTTGTGGGCACCCTCTTCAAGCTCTCAAACACCGCCTTCGGTGCCTTGTGCACCCGATCAAACCCATCCAGACGCTCCGAACAAGAACTCGCGTCGCCGCATTGCATCAACAGCCTTCTACTCCTTCGAACAAATGGCTGTTCATGAGGTGACGATGAAGAGGTGCAGAGGAGCAAGAAGAGGAGGAGAAGCAGAGCAGTAAGGATGGGTACAGCCATCTTTGCACAGGTAGTCTTCATGGTTCCTTTCTGAGTGGAGCTAAGGGAGTCTGGGAATATTGTGTATGGACAAGATTTATAGTAGCTTCCTTGAAGCATCTTGTACGCATCTCATTGATCTCATGTGCAAGTCATACGCATGCATTGTCAATCAAGTAGTACACTGAGGAAAAAAAAAGTACCATATCAGGAGGAACAAAAAATAGAAAAGGCTAAACGGTTCCTCCTTTTCACATGATTAGGAGTTGTCCATTGCTACTTACTAATCTGCAGAGATATTAATCAATTACAGTGCGGCCAGATTTGTCAAAAGCTAAACCGAGTTAGCTATCTTTTTCCTAGGCCACAACCCAATTATAAGTGATACCAAAAGTGCAGGACGGGAGACAACCAGAGGAGAGTTGTAAAGGACTAAAGGCTAATGAGACACTTGGGAGAAATATTTTTAGTTAGCCAGGAGTAAAGGGCGAATCTGAATCTGGTAGCCTTGTAGAGGCTTCATGCCTCCACATGAGAGCTCTGAACAAACAGCGAGGCCGGGGCTCGCCGGTCGCCACCGCCAACCAACCCGGCGTGTCGCCGGGTGCGACGCGGGGAGGAGGAAGATCCCCTCGCGCGCGTGCCGCGCCGCGCCGTGCCGGACTGACTCCGGGCACGTGACGGCGAGGAGGAAGAACATGCGTGCTCGTGCTCGTAGCATGCAGGCTCATCGCTGATTCAGCGAGTCGTGTGCCTTGATAAGCTGCCAAAATTTCTGTCTATTTTGTGGTGGCACGCTTTAAATTTATATTTCAACCCCCGTGATACTTTAATCCAGCTTAGTAAGGGTGACAAAAATACTCATGATTCCGAATACCCGTGGGTATTCGATCCGATGTATCCAGGTCTGTGGATTCAAGAATAGTTTGATGGGCATGAAAGTTCGAGTCTTAAATTTGGGATCTAATTTTTGGGGAAACGCTTGAGCTCGGAGGTCCGGCGCGTCCGGACTCCTCATTCGCTCGCTCCCTCATGCTCCTCCTCCTCGCTCGCGTTGCTCGCTCGCTCGCGCTACTCTTCCTCTCGCGCCTTCCTCGCCGTCGCACCGTCCTCCCGCGCCTCCTCGCCGTCACATCCCCTCCACCGCCTCTTCCCGTGCCTCCTCGCCGTCGTCCAGCGCCGCGCCTCCTCCCACGCCCCGCGCCTCCTTCCTTCTGCTTTATGGAAACTTGGGTCTTACTCCTCCCACGTCGTTCACCGGTGCCGCCCTACCTCCTCCTCCCTCGCGCGGCGGCCGGTGCCGCCCCGTCCTCCTTACGCCCGCGCGCACGTGTGGGGGGAGCTCCCCCTTGCCATGCTCCAAGGCCCGCCGCCAGATCTGGAGGGGGTCGGCGACCAGGAGGATGAGGGAGCACGGGGGTGTCAAGCTCGCCGTTGCGCCACCGGATCCGGCGAGCAAGGGGCAGGGTCTCGTCGGATCTGGGGAAGGAGGCCAGAAGGAGACCCATCCCATTTCAGACTCGAAACCTGAGGTTTGTCTTTGAAAACCTACGATTTGTGTGCTCGAAACTTGGAGTTGCACATATGAAACCTTCTCTCTTCTCGATCTGAAACTCTAGGGGCTACGCCCTATGAAAATGTACCTTTTGTACTACTGAAACTTGGATCTTTGCCTACCGAAACTTGAACTTTGCACTATGGAAACTTGGGTCTTACTCTCGAGACGCTTTCGAAAACCTCAGGTTTCATTGTCAGGTTGCACGAAACCTGGGGTTTCACGATTTTCAAAATTTTCGCTTTTTTGTGCTGAAACTTAAGTTTTGCCCATTGAAACTTAATTTGGATATTGCCTACCGAAACTTGAATTTGTACTATCAAAACTTGGTTCTTACTCTCGAAAACTTTCTGAATCTCAAGTTTCATCCTCAGGTTGCCACGGTTCATCAGGTTTCTACCGTTATTTTTCAGGTTTCCGTAGGTATTCGCGCAGGTTACGCGATGACGTCAGACTGACGTCAGTAGGTCCGGACGTCCGGACCCAAGTGCTCGCCTAATTTTTGACCTATGGGTACCCGGATTCAGACCTAAATTGTAGCACCAACTTGTGGGGCGTCATTGTCATTTATATATACCACACCTTCTAATTTCCAACCCCTCATCGATTTCCCGATCCCCAAAGCCGCTCTACAGACCCAACTCCCTCTCAACTCTCATGACCTCATCCCTTCCTCCCCTCCAAACCCTAGCCATCGGCAACCTTGGTCGCTACCGTCGCCCACCACCAGTTCTACTAGGATCCTGCCACGCGCCGCCTCGCTAGCGTACTTGGATGGCTGGATGAATTTTGTTCTTACTTATATGCTCTTAAAATGCTACTAAATTGTTATATATGTGACATAGTTGTGATGTACATTTATTGTTGATTCTGAAATGGTATATGATGTTTTTTGAATTTTTGGGTTTGGATAGACCCGATGGGTCTGGGTTTGACTTTGGACCCATGATAATTCTTGGGTCTGGGTCCAGGTTTAATCCTTGGTTCTTTGGTCTGGGTCCAAGGAGGTTGGATCTGAAGGACCCAAACCCATTACCGTCCCTACAACTTAGATGGTCGCACATATTTTAAAAACGGGACTTAACTTATCATCAGGCGCCTGAGAGTTATTTACCTCTTAGTCGATTTTTTAGACCATTGATCAAACGTCTCTATAGGACATATAAAAGATCTAACGGTAGAATCTAGCTATGTGAAAATCGACTGAGACTTATTTAAAAATCAATCACCTGAGAAGCAGCAAAACCATTTTAAAACAGTTGAAGATAAATACGAATTAAGTGTCATTGACCGAAAAATTTACTTTGTGCGTAAACCAAACATTGGAGCTTAACAAGATGCCATTGTGAGTTAGACATCGTGTTCTTACGGTGTATCTTGACGCAGTGATGGGTCCGGAGTTCACTCGTTTTGAGTTGCTATTTGTATTCCCTTTTTCTTTAATGTAATGATATAGATTCTCGTGTAACTTGACTGTAAAAACAGAAGATGTCAGGCATTATTAAGAAATGGAAAAAATGCTTTTAGATTGGCATTGCTTTTATTATATGGATTTTGTTTAGTGGTATTTTTTCTTTGAAAAAGCCTTATTTCTTTCTTGTTCATAATAATGAATACCTTGACATAGTGCACCCGGACGAATCAGCACTTCAAATCTCAAATGGATCACACGGAACTCAATTAAGGGGTGAGGTCATGAAACTGCTAACAATTTTGTAAGGGCAAGGACAGAGGTGGTTGGTCACAGATTCCTAATTTGACCAAAGCATACACCATTCATCTTCTCTTCGTCACTAGTGAGCAGCGAGTGATTGCAATCTAAATCTAAAATCACCCTTCTAGGCATAGATTAGAAAAGATTGTACTCACTCGTCATGGATGCATGTGGCCTGTGTCATCTGAGTGGAAGTTGCACAAATGCATCCAGAGATCACGACCCTTGATTTGTACCTTCAAAAGGCAGCTTCTCCTTAATTTGCATGTGCAGTTTTGTGTAAAGAACTGCTGTCAGGATGAATCTGCAGTTTGTAGATTGTGTAATGTAACTACTACTATTCCGATTCCCTGCGGGAAAATAAGGGGATTGGAATCCCAAAACCTTTTATGGATTCATCTGAAGGTACTGTTGATGGAAATGCACCCAAGATCATGATTTCTGTATCCAGTTCTGCAACATTCCTGAGCTGTGATCGTAAGTAATCTTGGCTAACAAAGGATCTACCAAAGTTAGTAGTCCGTTATGTTCAGATCCAGATCCTAAAACAGATAATTTCTGCTCTTGCTCAGCTTCTGTGGTCCTCAGATCTGCCATAGGAATTTCCTATTCTGCATCGATGCTGCAGGACTGTTCACTTCTTTGCATACGAATAAAGTAGGAGGTATAACACATGTCAAAGGACAATCATTAGTAAGTTGTCCACCAAGATGTGGAATGCTAGCCATCTTGACCAAAATTCTAGCACTTGCTTCTACACAAGTAAACTATTTATCATTACATAGTTACGTGTCCAGTCATACTCTATACACCCTTCTATTCAGCTTAAGTTATTTGCTTATAAACTGAACTTTGATAGCTTCCTGAAGGTAGTTTGGAAAATCCTGTTTTCTTTATTAAACTTGCTTTTTACAAACTTTGGGACGCACCTTTTAGACAAAAAAAATAGACTGCAAAGCCAAAACATTTGTCTTTTTAATTCGAATATAAGTAAATGAGATTTAAGAAGATAAGCTAAAGAGAACAGCCATAAAAATTTCATTGGAACGGGAATGAAAACATTAAATGGAACAGTTTAGAAAGGTCAGGATTATTCAACTTTTTCAAGAGTTCCCAAACGATTAAATGCAGAAATGGCACCTCTCCTGGATGAACAAAGTAGCTGATCAATTGAATTTACATCTATATTGCAACTTCCTGTTTGCGTGTGCATTACAACATTTGATGCTACTATTCATACTACAACCAATAGATACAAAAGCTCTGGAGCCAAAACACAAAAGAGCAAAAATCTGACCATATCGACACCGTATGAGCAAATTAGTGGAAAGAAGAAAAGAAATATTTTGTTTATATTAGCAGGAAAGGAAACTGCATAACATAAGTTGCTAATGTGTTTTCCCTAAGTAGTCTCTGAGATAAGACGAACTTCATATAGATCATCACCACCTTTTCCTACATCATCAGAATAATAATATGACAATGATTGATATAGAGTATAAAGCTCGATAGCATTATGGAGCTAACGAAAAACCAACACAACTCACCAATTTCTGCCTTAATCCCAGGACCAAAAAAGGAGGTGAATTTTGCCTGCGAAAGAGTTTGCAGGGACTTGATACTCAGATAATCTTACATACTTAACTGGACAATGGGCACAAATACAATATGTATTGTTCTATAACAGCTCAAATATCAAAGTAATCAGTTACAAGTAACACAATACCAAATGAAAACAAGCAGTAACATTAAGCAGCATTCTTATATAACCACAGAATTTTGAGTAGGCTAATGTTGTTTGTGCACCAAAGTTTTATACTACAGCATCTTCTACCTGCAATTTTTCTACCAAATTAGATTAATCTGAGAAACTCATCTTTCTTCAGATTCAAACTACTCGCAAGAAGAGACTTGGTTTTATTCGAGTGCTTGAGATTAATACATGTAACTAGCACTGATCACATAGGCAAACCACATGCATTTTAGTCCACAGTGAGAATCATGCTGTATTATATTTAGAATTTTTTTGAACTAATTATATTTATAAATTTAGGAACAAAAAGTATGGGAGGCACCTGTCTTTTCTCAAAATCAGATAGCTCCAATGCTTTGGCTTCGAATACTAGTACTAAACAATATTTCCCATCCTCAGTTACCTACAAGGAAAATATTATTGTGAATCCTTTGACCAAGATTTGCACCCAGCAAATTGAGCTGCTGTTTTTTTTAACTCAATGAGATGATTCATAGAGTAAGACATTTTCTACTGAATGAATAGAAGATATCAACAAACAAAAAATAACTCATAGGAATGTCCATAAGGCATATGGACAGTTGAAAGAGTACTTAAATTTCCTTATGAATTCCCGCTGAGAATTTAGTAACAAGGTATACCAATATTATATTCAATGAACATTAGAGAAAGAACAAGTAGTAAAAAGGAAGAGTTAATTAACATATACTAACATACATATTATAATTTTCAAAGGAGACACTGGCTTCATTAAATTTTAGCAACTAATTAAACTTCCATCCAACAGAATAAAGTAGAATCAACTATAACATCTATGTCTTGTCTTAAAATGAAAAGAGTCGAAGGTCTCTTTACAAATATCACTGTATATGGAAAGGGAAAAAACTTAAACCCCACAAAAGTTCTTAATTTATACTCGGAGCATGTTCATTGTACACAACGAGATGGAAACATATTTGAATTTAGTGATTGTAATATAGAATCACAATTAGTGTAGGAATCTACATTAACCATGATGGCCTAGCATTATTTTAATGCTGGCATGGAAAGTGTTGTTACGCATGCAGGGACGCAGGATTTTTTTGGTGGATGCGCATGACAAGGGGGACTGGAGACATCAGGGCACGGACGAATATCCCTTCTACTTAAAGATCAAATGTTCACAGTTTGTATTCATATCAGAATATCCTACCTTTTTTCATGACTGTCAAATTCACATGGGTTTTTCTATGTTAGATAAGGTCAACAGTCTCTCCTAGTTTGAATAGTGACATGTTGACAACCAGCAGCAAGGAATAATATACCAAGCGGTTTTGGAAGTTAGTGATCTGATCATGTTAATTGGCATCAGATTAGTTTTATTAGACAAGGGTCCATGTAAGCCATCCCTATAAAAAAGGATACCACGTATCCATTATCGATCAAGAGAAGAATCAATGATCGGTCAAGTTTCAACCACGCCACGCAGAGCATCCTGCTGCCAGCGAGATCCCCTCAATGGCGCTCCCTCTCCCTCTCCTAGACCAGATCATCACAACCACACATTGTGTGAAAATCTGAAGCCATCTTGTGTCATGTGGGCAAATGGGCATAGTCGGTAGATAGGCACATGATCAGTTTAGTAAGATTTATCAAAGAATTTATATGGGGGCAGAAAATTCACAAGAACTTAGTCAAGGAAGATGTTAGAGAGAAGTGGACCAGAGCTAGTATTGGCATGGCATGAATTTGTATCACTTTATCGTCCAAAGGACATGTTTTACCCAAAATTAAAACATGGGAGACTAAAGTAGCTACATTTAAATTTGAAAGGCCAATATTGCCGTTCTGCAAACTTGAGGGATCAATTCAATCACTTAGTTCATTCCCTACTTTTGAAATTTTTATGAGATAATTTTCAAATTAAAATGTGTAATTTACATAAAGTAATATATGGAAAAGAGAATAGATGGTGAGCTTACTTCTTCTCGAATATTTTGTAATATAGGTGCACTACGTCTTGGAATGCCACCACCCTGTCAGTTGTAAAAAAAAAATTCAGATCAATAAGCAGAACAAAGCAACAAAGTCCTTACATTGGCAAGAGAGCCGTAGAATAAAAATCATGGATAGCTAAACCTCATTATTGATATAATATGTGTAAATTAAAGCAACATTGAATTAAGAAAATATCAAATGTATGAATTACCAAACCATATTGAAAGATTCGCTTTAGTGCTTCATCCAGGTGCTGCTCATCACCATATCTATAACGTGTAACATCATTCCTGACCTAGAGGTAAGCAAAGTTGCAATATTAAGATTTTTTTCGAACTATGTAATATTAAGAAATGAAACTGCAGATATCTGCATTGTCTAAGCTTTATAAGTATCAGGAATTTTGTTTGCCAATTCCACAAATTTTAGAGTACCCAACTAGCATCATTATTCCCTAAAACTAGCATTTAGTTGTATACTTCTTCAAAAATGTTTTAAATTTAATACCTCCTATCAATTTCCACTAATATAGTTCAGCAAATTAATCATAGCATAGCTTAACTTTTGTCTAAATGAGAAGAGAATAAAATTGAACACTTTTATCACATCGTACATGAATAGTTCATTCGGGTCGATGCTAAGGGGAAGACGAGATTTTGTATCATGCACACAAATAAATATTACCTGCTTTTGGATAGGGGTAGCACACTTTTCTCTTAGAGCAAAAGCATCAGAGTAGGTTATGCAGGGCACTGGTTTCAGTTCGGCATACTGCACGAAGAAATTCAAGAATCAAAACATAATGCAACAAAGAAACTTAGAAGTAAGCACTTCCAACCTAAACTCCTAAAGCAAGACTTCTTTTTTTTGAACAAAGGGCAGGAGAGCTGCCATCTATTGATCAAAAGAGAAGGAGTTTACAAAGTTGGGGGTATTAAAGCCCTCTCCGCATAGGGCGCACAAAAAACTACTAGATTACAAAATGCGCTCCTACGGTTGCCCATAGCCGCAGATAATCTAAAAGTTGACGAAGGACAACGTCTGGTGGTCATTCGGACGAGCGAAAAACATGGTTATTTCTCTCGAGCCAAAGATGCCAAATAGTGCCGATGGCAATGGAAAGTGTCTCTTTTGGGTTGGCACCCTGGGCGGCATCGATTTCCCACCAAAGCGGCAGCTCGGATTTCCATTGCCAGTGTGACGGGTCTAGCGAAGACAGTCGAAGCGAAGCGGTAAGGCGCGTCCAGATGGAGTTGAAGTTGCATTCCAGGATGATGTGCTCTAGAGTTTCCAGGTTCCTCTGTCGAAGTTCCTCAGCAGAGAGGGTAGAAGTAAGCGTTGGGCAGTTGCCTTCGTAATAGTGCATCGGCTGTTCATATTCTCCTGACCAAAACCATCCAGACAAAAAACTTGCACTTGGATCGCCCTAGATCTGCCAGACTCTGCGTTGCAGGGAGAGCGCGCAACGACCAATGAACTGCATGTTGTAGGCAATTTTCACGAAAAAGCGACCGTCCGTGGAGAAACGCCAGGTGATCAAGTCATCTTCGAGCAGCGTCAACGGCACCTGAGTGAGGCGGAGGAGTAGCCAGACGAGTTCAGTCACAAGAGAGGGATCCATATTGCACCTCAGGTCGATTAGTCAATTGTTGTTCTCAAGCGCCTCCATGATGCTTCGCACTTTTCTGGTGGATGCCAGAAAGAGCCGCGGCACCAGTTTCTTTGGCGACGAGCCACTTAGCCAACTGTCCTCCCAGAAGGAAAGCGAGGCCCCATTCCAAAGCGAAACTGAGCATCCAGCGCGAAGGAGAGTTGCATCAGCCTCTATGGGAAGGTCTAGCGAGCCCATCCAAGGCCAAGAGGGCGACGTCTTGTTAAGCCACAACCAGCGTAGCCGAAGGGCCTGTCCAAATCGGGATAAGTCCAATACCCCAAGGCCCCTGAGCTTGGTAGGTGAGCAGACTAAGCCCCATTTGACCCTGGCGGAGCCCCCAGGGTAGCGGATCCGCTCCAAAGCCATGCTTTTCTTATCTGTTCAATTTTTTTAATGACCGAGGTTGGGGGGGTGACGACAGAGAGAACATAGGTCAGGAGGGCCGAGAGAACCGCTTTCAGTAGGGTAAGCCTCCCTCCCTTAGACACGAGAGGACCCCTCCAACGTACCAGCCGATTTCTGATTTTGTCAATGAGGGGCTGGAAGTGAACGTGTCGTAGTCTTCTGATGGAAAGTGGGATGCCCAGATATTTAATGGGGAAGGATGCCCTTTCGGCTAGGAAGTCATGCAGAATGGTGTCGAGGTCCAGACTGTTGCATCTGATGGAGAAAAACTGGGACTTAGAAAAGTTTGTTCGAAGGCCGGAGATGTTGCCGAACTTCTGAAGGATGCACGCCAAGGTGGAGACATCCGTCTTGGTCGGCTTTAAGAAGATGGCGGCATCGTCAACGAATAGTGAGACTTGACAGTTCTCTTGTAAGCCGCGTATTGGCGAGAGGGCACCCTCGCCAGTGGTCCGTTGGAGAATGGCCACCAACGGTTCAATGACGAGGTCGAAGAGGAGGGTGAGAGCGAGTCCCCTTGTCGCAGACCTTTGGTACGGTGGATGATGTCAGTGGGACACTCGTTAAGGAGAACCCTTGAGGAAGTGGATGCGAGAGACAGCGAAATCCAGTCTCGCCAATGGGGGCCAAAGCCCAAAGATAGTCGAGGAGGTAGGTCTAGGAGACCGAGTCATAGAACAAGACTTCTTTTCAAATATGAAAGAACAAGGTATGAATGTCTTTCACAAATTAGTAAGGAGAAGTAAACTAAACAAATACAACTGTGTCTTCAGATACCAAATGTGTGATGTGCGATAACAAAATGCCTTTTGGACATGAAACAAAGGGGAGAGTTCTTGCCTTTAAGGCCATGCCGATGATTGTGAGAGGAAACCCGTATGTTAACATCAGAGCTGACCACTCTGAACCGGGAAGAAGGTTGAAATACGCCCCAAATCCGTACCTGAGACGCAAGACCACATCAGCCACGCTCGGAATTTTTCAGGGCCAAAGCATCCTGAATCTCCTCGATTGGCATAAACATGGTTGCAAAAATCTGAACTTACGACAAGAGCGTGCCGCCGACCCCTAGCCCGATCACTCCAAAGGACACCTGAGGATAGCAAGGAAAGTCAGCAGCAAACACTGGTCCCATTCAAATCATCCTGCCTGCTGCTGCAGCCTTTCAAGTACCAAGAACGAGGCTGGGCCGGGGCGCTCACCTTGGCGAGCGTGAACTCGTCGTCGGGGACGACGGCCTTGCCAGCAGCCGGCGACGCGGGGGCCGCCGGCGGCGAAGAATCCGCCGCTCGGACCGGCACGGCGGCGCGCGGCGGCCGGCGGGGAAGAAGGCGCACGTGGCTGGCGCCGCCGCGCTGGAAGGCCGCCGGCGCCGGGAGCGCCCGGGCCGCGTGCGCCGAGAACCGCACAGACATCTCGGCCTCCCTCTCTCCCTCCGCCGCGGGGGCTCGCTGCCGAGCGTGGAGAGCGTGGATTTACTCTCCGCAAAGTTGGATTTTTTTTCCCGGGTTCCTCGGAGGTTTTGGTGGGAGCGGGAGCAGCAGAGGAGAGAGGAGATGGTGGTGGCTGGTGTTTTGGCGCGTGGAGAGGAGAGAACGAGTGGATCAGCCACAGCCCGGACGAACCAAGGCCAGAAACCAAATTGCACGGACTTGTTTCATTTCTCCAAGATATATAATTGTCTCATCCTATTTTGAAGAGTACATGTTTGTCGAAACAACTTTTTTTAACATAAAGCACGTGAGCCCACCATTTTATAAAAAGAAGAAAAATACCATGCATACTTGTAAAGCAACATGAAACATTGAACCTTACATTTATGTACAATTGGCCGTGATAAATGGGACAGCTCACATCGTCGTTGTTTGGCTTGTCGCCTGCCCCACCTTCATCACTCCATGTCTCCTCCATGTTAAAGATGTTTAATTCATCCCGTGCTGTAACATCTTTTGGAACTGTTTTTGTCCCTTATAGAACTTTGGAGGCTTCTTCTTTTTTCGTTTTCACCATCTTCTTATTGCGGTTTTTGTTGGTGTACAGGGCTTTCTCGAAAGTCATGTAGTTGTTCTTGCCCTTTTCCATCTTGGGGCAATTCGCACAAATATGATTGGGGCCACCACACTTAAAGCACCTGATCATGAGGCTATGAGAGGGTCATTGTACATTTTTATGATAAGGGCTACATTGCTGATTCATCGTGCATCTCAAAGTTTCATCATGTTAGGTTGCTATCTTATGTCCTCAAAACTCATTTAGTAACTAAACCTAAGTTGATAGGCAAAATGTTGTGCCTAGCCATCATATCGTTAAAGTTAGATCATATTTCTCTTTATGTAAATGTTAGCCGCGCAAAAATAAGTATATCACTTGTTTTGATGCCAGTGATTTCTCTAGTTTTTTGACATGCCAGGATTAGAACATACTTCACAAAGAAAAATGCATCCTTTGATAATAAATCATTGTACCATACAAGATTAAAAAGGTCTGCAAATAAAAATAAACATCAATAAAGACCATATATGGTCATGTCTAGATTATGCATATATAAATTAGATAGGTAATCCCATGAAGGGAGTTCTCTTCCATATTTTTTCTATCTTCACTTCGCATCTTGTTGCTCATATGTGGCGCACAATGCGAGGCAAATCTGCAATCTTGATAGGTTTCAGAATATAGTCCTTAGCTCCTGCTTCCAAGCACCTACAAAACATACATCATAAATTGTAGACGAATACTCAAATAATTTTTTTTGTTTAAGTCATATGTAGCTCATCCTTACATTTTTATCCTTTCAGGGATGTTGTCGCATGATACAATCACAACAGGGATGCAATGTAGCTCAGGTGATTTCTGGTTACAATAATGAAATTTAATTAAACAACGTTTTAGAGAGATTTGAGGAAAAAATACATGCCATCTAATAAACAATCAAATGTTTAGACAATGATGATCAAAAATATTTTTCTATGATATTGTTCTACCTTTACTTCCATAAGCAAATCATAGCCGGTCATCTCTGGCATGCAATAGTCGCTGAGAATCATGTCCACATCACGTTCCTATTGTAAAAAAAAAAAGCATGACAATGTGTGTTATAATTGAAACAAACCACGATCAATTAAGTAAGTAAGCTCATGCTAGTCAATGATACAAATATGAATTATATATAAAAATAAACTTACCATGCTTAGGAACTTCAAGGCCTCCTTAACACTTTCAACTGCGGTCACTGTTTGCATCATACATTAAAACAAATAGCCCAAAAGAGTATTGGAGGACAAAAGACATGCAAATTTATCATTAATCATATATGTCACTATCATGTGAAAACCTTGCTATTGCTACATAAATAGTTAATATAGTTTAATTTAAGTTTTTGCTGATTCAGATCACAAACAAAAATAGGTGAAACCTTGTTTGGTTCCTAACATTTTTTAATACAAAATTCATTGCTCGTAATGGTATGTAAGAACAAAATGCTCATTATACGTATCCCATAGCACTATTATTTGAAAAGACAATTTTGACATGAAAGTATAAAACTTATAAGCATCATACCTCGAACATTGGAGTGGTTTAAGACCCTAGAATTAACAAGACGATCAAGAAGGGAATCATCAACAACGAGAACATGAGCAGAAGAGCCTATCACCTTCTCCTCACTAGTTACTTTGGGATCGTTTCTCGCGTTATAGGTTGACATTGCAAAGCCTTTGATCTGGACGGAGTAGTTCACAAAGTTCTTGTGGCGAAGACGAAGCTAAAATACACATATTTATACCAAAAAAAATGCATCTGTAGTGACAGCACACCTAGATATGTAATCAATGAACATACAAGAAATACAACTATCATATCTTGCATGGTTAAAAGTCAACATATCTTTAATAAATTCATCGTCATATATGATATAAAAATTTAATGATATGCCATATTTTCTTGATTCGATTAAATACGTATAGATCTATGAAGATTTTGTATAGTTATTGCATCTGCAATCAATATATGTCACCTTTTATTATATATAAAAAATTCATTTTTTTGTCGTAATTGCAATGTTTGAGCCATAGATAATAATCAATAATCGATAACACGATGGTCCGCTAGGACCTTCATTGAACTCAAAGAGAGTCGGGTTAGTGAAAGGATCCTAAGGCCAAGAGCACATATCAATTGACGATTTTTAAAGGGTATTGCTTAGTATTATGTTTTTCCATCAAACTCATGCTACGTATCCACTAATGGTGATTACCCTCCACTCTATATAGGTGGATCTCAAACTTTCGCAATCATCCACTAATCGAGTACGTGTCAACCAAACTCATCAACTCATACTTGGGACATAGAGATCCTTGAAATCGATGCACATTTGCCATGTGCTGTTAGACTTTTTAACCATGACGAGGTTGGTTGGCCACTCCGTGTGGAGGGCTTTGCGAACAATGACAACAATTCATATTTACATAGGGTATTGCGCTAGTTTTGTTCATAATTCCAATCAGGCAGTTGCAATATTCATAGTTCATATGATTCAATTATTGATTGCAACTTCAAAATACATTGCAATATAGGATAAATTCATAACAAACATGAGAATTAAAATTTTCTCTTCCAGAGTTTCAATTCTTTCTTTTTAAAAATTTTGCTCTTCGGGAGCTTCAAATTCTTCATGCTAAAATTCATATAATGTATGTTAGCAACCGTAATATAGAGGGAGAATGCTAATAGTGCAATACATGAATAATTAAATGCTACAAATTATGCATTTTCATTTAGCTTCAATTTTATTAGTCGGGATCTTCTCTTCTTTATCAACTTCTTGTGTGGCATCAATATGATTAGGGGGCTAATGTTCTGAATTTCTTTTGGTCTAATAAGCCGAAATTGCATCAAATAGGTTTATAGGGAAGTTTAAACCAATGCCCACAAATGTGGCTTGCATTGTGTGGCTTCTTCTTGCATTCAGTTTTGCTTGAATAATGACCTTTCTTATCTAGGTTATTTTTTCATTTTCCTTCTTTTCATTCTTCTGACGAATGTACTTTTCACCCCTAGTAGCTACCCTAATTGCACTGTGGTGAAAAGTGGGAAGTACTATCTTTCTGTTTGTGATCTTGCCACATAGAGAGGGATCCATACAAATTCTATGTGAATGGACTTGTACTCAGTCATAGTTATGGTCTGCAAACCTTGTGTGTACCAAATTTTGTTGTGCTTATGGCAGGATAGCATACTTGATATTTATAATCCACTTTTAAAGTGCATCCCATAGCTCTAGTGTGCTTCCCTTAGCCATGCATAGAAAGATTGGTAATGAGATGGTGTCTAAGGAAGTGCAGTACATTCGTTCTGCTTATCGGTAGGTTTCATTCCCTCACTGGGACCTAAACCGATTGATAGTGTTGGGTTTCTTGTGAGCGAATACAATCTTCGCGCCCTATGTCCGAGTGAGATAGTTTAGGCCATAAGAGGCCAGTTTATTAAATTCATGACTTTTGATACCGACAATTTCATATTTTACTATGAGTAATCTGGTAGAGAGAGTTGTGCTAGGTCGACTTCAATTCATAAATTCTTTTCTATATCTTGTATTCCTTCATATAAGCCATTACCAATTCATGCAATAAACAGGTAAAAACCTATAATTATAATAGAAAATTCAAGATATAATTGCAAAAGTAATTAACATGAGCTAAATAAACTTTCAATTCAAAACTAGGGTAAAAAATTTGAACTCCTGGTGTGCTTGCATGCCTGATTATATATTTTCTTCAATTTCAGCTAATTCCAAGGGCCTTTATGAAAGTTTTAGTGTTCAGGAGAAGCTATGCACAATTTCCATAATTTTTAAGGGCCTTATGTAGTTTTCTTAAATTTCCTAGGGTTTCCATGGTTGCTATCGACGTTGTGGCGCCGCAACAACAGACACGCCACAGCACCACCCGTTGCTGGGGTTTGGGTCCCGAATGTGCGCGGGGACGATGAAGCGTGATGCGGGACACACGATGGCGTCGTGTGCGCACGTTAGCTCAATGGATGCGGCGGTGGTGCAAGTGCACGGCGCGCAACTTCGGTTCTACCTCGCGCGCTAGGATGGGCATACAGAGCGCACCACCCAATGTGGGTGGTTTAGTTGCACGGCGGCGGGCGCGCAGCGTCACCGATCCGCTGCTGGAGTATGGGGTGTTGCGTACACAGACCGGAGTGAAAACACGCTACGGCGACCAGAGTGGGGTGAATGGGAGTCTTGAAGATTTCTTTTCGGATTGGTGCTCCTCGATCTCACCATCCTCTGTAAACACGAACAATTTCAATAGCTATGTGTACCTCTAGTATGAGTTCCATGAAATTTGTGGGGATTTTTTTAAAATCACAATCCTGTTTGTCAAGAGATTAAAAAGAAAGGAATCAATTCAAATCTTGCTTTATTAAAAGCCAAATCACTAAAGCCAATTTCAGAAAAGCAAAAGCAGATTCTCTAGAATTTGTTCTCACTTGGAGTAGAGAGATGGTGCTTTTCTGATGCTTCAAAATTTGTGGGAATTTTTCTCCCTATGCACAAATGAGTGGTGAAGCACTCTACCAAAAACCTCCTCTAAACGCCTTGCAGAAAAAAAATCTAGAAAAACACCACAAGCTGTTAGGATCATCGTGCATAAAGTTTGGAGCTTGGTGTTCATCTCATTACTCCCAAACGGTGCATGAAAATGACTCCAAACTTTTACAGTGAATAGATAAATGAGTCACGCACCTTCTCCAACAAGAATCAATGAAAATTGATTTTTCTAGAGTTTTCAAAAATTCAAACACTGACTGCTGCGTGAAGAATAAATTCTGGACAGATTTGCAACTTGATGAAAAACTTGATCTGTAGTCAATTCTAGTGTGCAAAAGAGATGTAAAACCATATGAGCACAGTCAAGACATCATGGATCAAAAGTATAACGAAGGAGAGGAGCCAAAAAAACTAGTTGTAACAAAAACTATCATAGCAACAATCAAAATATATGAACTAGCATGAACGAGACTTGAACTTGTTAAACAGAGGTTTCATTTCATAAATAGTTTGAAGATTACAAGCCGCTCTCGCGACCATGAGCATTCGCAGGTGCCACCCTCTCTCTCCCACACACCCTTCTCACAAATATGAAATTTTTAACTCACGTTGGAGTTGCTCCCCTCCCCCTCTATTTATAACCTCGGGGGTGAGACCCACTAAACCCTAGGGGTTGCCTCCACCCTCGATCTGAGGATCAACGGTGTACAACACACACACCTTACAACTCACTCCCGACAATGAATATTCGTGCCATATTCCTCTAGAAGTATTCTCGCACCTTCCTTGCAGCATCCTGGTCGACAACACAAGCATAGGCCTACCAGTCAGTCCCGCTTCGCCACAAAGTGACCGACGCCCAGCCTCCAGCTGTCTCGGATGCTTGCCATAGCGAAGCCTCTCGTCCACGACATTTCTTGTGACCGCCAGGTACCGAATCCGGTCGCCTACACGCCCCCGGATGCCCAAACCTTTAGTTTGACTCCACGGAACGGCGTCAGCCACGTGCTCACCGGCAACTGCATCACAAAGATGAGTCCAAACCAAACATGTACCTTCTCTTGTTGAAGGTTATCTTCACAAATATTGTCAACTTCAAAAATCGTGCAAAAATACTGAGTCACGCGACCGAAATGAGTGGACTCTACCCAAATTAGGTCAACTCCTCTAGTAGGAGCATGCCCCTGCGTTGGATATGGAGCATTCTGCCGTTGAGCCGAGGCAGACGCATTCCGTCCAAGTTTCCTGCCTTCGTTCCTATTGCCAGTCCTCCACCATGGAGTCAGCACCTTGCATCGTGGACAAGCACCTCGGTTGCTAAAAGGAGGCGCGCCCTGAGGACGATGCTTCTCACGCCCCAGACTGACAACTGGATAAGCACAGAAGGCTGGGCTTCAAGTCCTGGCCGTCTACTCACCATTCTAACTTGAGGAGAAGCTACCCTAAGTGCAGGTGCCTTAGCAGAGCCTTGGATTTTAACCGCTTTTATACTATCCTCACGTGTGTTCTTAGCACGACGGAAGCAATACTTTTGAGTGTATCCTATCCTATTGCAGAAAGTGCAAATGACTCCTTTGCCTCTAGCAACAGTGGAACTATCCTTGGCTGGACTCTCAAACATAGCAGCCTAGACTGGCCTCGCAGCAGGACTCTATTTGATTACCTTAGCAGACCTGAAGACAGTGGTCTCAGGAACCCTTTCCCTAAGAACCACTTTTTGCCCGTTTGTATCTAGGCCAAGGACTCTAGGAGGGTATTTCCTGATGTGTTTAGGCCAATCATAGACAAGATTTTTACCCGTTGAAATTTTGCTTTTGTCAAGAATCAAGTTCAGCTTCCTATTGCCCCCGACAAATTTCTCAAGAGTGCTCATGAGCTACTCACACTCTTGATGAAGCTGGGGACAAAACTCATAAAAAAGGGAAGAGTCAGAAGAGTCATATCATCTATGTTCCCGTTGCCCAAAGCCTTACGACAATTGTAGCTAAGCACCTTGACTTAGCTATTGAGAACATGACAGGAAACACACTCGGCGTTCTGAATCTCAGCTAATCTCCCCATCAAGCTCTTCACAACGTTCACAGGAAGACGCAACAAGAAAGGCATTGTCCAACTCAGAGATTTTAGATCGGAAGTTCACGTTTTCTAACTTTCAGTAAGTGCAGTCTAGGCATGTAGCATCAACAGAGTAGAAGCTACAATTCTCATTTGAGCTGAGTGGGTTATTGGGTGAAATATGATCTCTGCAGCCCTCATCTAGGCTGACAGGGTCCTTAGATGTAGTGTGTGCAGTAGGATCAGGACAAGTCATAGAAGGATCAATCATACAAGTAGGTTCTATTTTAGGAACATAGATAGTAACAAGCAAAACTTCTCTAGTTTCATCTAATTCTGAAATCACACTAGCATGACTCTCCCTAAACAAATCAAAATCTACAACCACACTTCTATGCAAAGCTTCAAGCGCAAATTTTTTTTTCAGTCAGCTTATCACACTCCTTCCGGCCATCAGAGTTGACTGGAGTAAGGTAAGAGCATATCAGGGATTTCACATTAGCAACTTTAAAGTTTAGGCAAGCTACTTTCTACTCAAGTCCCTTACACCTAGACTTACTCTTAGCAAGTTTATCATCCACCTTGAGGAATGCCTCAGTGAGCTGATCGTAGGTGGGACTTACCTCATCATCGGAGTCAATGTACAGCTCGGAGTCGTCATTCTCATCTTCCATGAAGCACATGCCGATGTAGTCGATGCCGTCGTTCTCCGGCTACCCGTTATCTCCATCGTCCGATCACTCGTCAACCTTGTCGTAAAGGTTGTGTTACGGATCAGCGTCCGCAACTGAGGCCCGATCTTCACGACGTAGGATTGGAGATAATGGATCCGTGCAACCTGATGAATGACACCGCCAATTACCGTCTCAATTACGGCAACCTGCGACACTCGATTCACCCAACCACACGCTTTGATCCGGTTGTCTACTTGCTAACGTGGAGTAGACGTGTTCTTGCAATCCCAGAGGCAATCACAAGAACAACGGAGTCAAGAACTCAGATAATTCCCAATTCTATGGGGGTGGATTAACTCAACACAAGCCCTAGAATAAGAAGTATTATTTCTAAAAATTCTCAATCCTCTACATATATATGAGGGGGTTGCCCTCTATTTATAGTGGTCTTAGGTTGGTGCTACAGTGCTGCTACAGTACAACGGTGCTACAGTACATCGGTGCTACAGTACACAGGTTAGCATACGTTGAATTCTTGGTTTGCAAGAAAACTTGATGGAAAATTTGATGTCTTCTTCCTCCATTGACATATGCCATGACCTCATGATGACATACATGGTGACCTCACGATGACATATGTGATGATGTAATCCTTCTACATGATCTAAGTGATGACTTCACATGGCAGCAATCAAAATTGGACTTCCCATGTTACTCTCTAGCTTCATCCAAAAATCTCATTCATGGTACCTGATCATGAGTAGAGTAGAGATATTAGGTAGTAATACATTCTCATTTGTATCAATGTTTTTCTCTCTAAGGAAAAGATTCACCTGTTGTTGTATTTGTTTTGCTCTAGCTCATGCAATTGCTCCTATTGGTGTTGTTGGTGTTGGCGATGAAGTTTCTGATGTATGTGTACTAGTGGTGTCCTCATCAGGTTGGCCTCATCCGGAGCGGCCAAAACCTTCTCGACCAGACAACGTCCCTTGGCCAGCTTGGGATTCTTCTTCTTATTATCCTTGCCACCGTTGAAGTTGCGGTTCTTATTGATGAAGTTATTCTGAGCTGTGGAAGTGTAGTTGTTATTTTCTCCTCCTCCAAGCTTGGGGGCAGTCGCGGTTGATGTGGTTGAGGCCACCACACCCAAAGCACCTCAGGATGCGCTGTCTACGCCCGGTCACCCGTCTGTAATCATGAGGGAATTTTCTTACTAACAGCAAGCTGCTCCTCTAAAATCTTGTCCATCTGATCATTGGACAACTCGCTGAGAGTAGAAAAAGAGAAACCAAAACAAGCAGAAGAAGAACCAGAAGGGTCAGCGATCAAGGCTGTGGCGGAAGGACCCGACTCTCTCGCAATATGCTCAAGTTCATGAGTTTTGAGATTCGAGTAGAGCCCATCCAAGTTTTGCTTCGAGAGATCAGCTGCCTATCGGATGGCCGTCACTTTCACGTCCCAGACCTTCAGATCCAAAGCAGAGGGAAAGTGTCAAGCGTTTTCTGAATTGGTATAGGTCGTGCCTAGCGAACGGAGTTCACTCAGAATCTTTGTGAGCCGGTTGAAACAAGCATCCAGCATTTCACCAGTATTTTGTGCAAATCGGTTGTACACCCTCTTATGCTGATCCTGCCTCACCACCCTGATCTGGTCTGTCCCTTATGTTAAGCCTTGAACATTTCTCTTCGGGCTAGTGCTCCTCGAACTCACCATTCTCTCGAATCACGAACAACTTTCAAAGCAATTGAATATGTGTGGATTTTTTTTAAATCACAATCCTGCTTGTCAAGTGTTCAAAAAGAAAGGAATCAATTTAGCAAATCACTAAAGCCACTTTCAGTAAAGCAAAACCAGAGTCATGAAGCAAGGAGATGGTGCTTTTCTGGTGCTTCTAAATTTATAGGAATTTTTCTCCTTGTGCACAAATGAGTCATGAAGCACTTTATCAAAAATTTCCACTAAACTCCTTCCAGAAAAATCAAGAAAAATCAAACAACACAAACTGTCAGGATTATCGTGCAGAAAGTTTTGAGCTCGATGTTCATCTCATTACTGCCAAACGGTGAAAGAACATGACTACAATTTTTTCACAGTGGATAGGTAAATGAGTCACATACATTCTCCAACAAGAATAAATCAAAAATGATTTTTCTAGATCTTTTTAAAATTCAAACACTAGCTGTTGTGCGAAGAATAAATTCTGAACAAATTTTCAATTTGATGAAAAACTTGATCTCTAGTCAATACTAGGGTGCAAAAGAGATGTAAAATCATATGAGTACCCTTAAGACATCATGGATAATAAGCATAAATAAGGAGAGGAGGCAAATAAACTAGTAGAAACAAAAATTACCAAAGCAACAAGATTAAAACATATAAAATAACTATAACACGCTATGAACTTGATTAACGAAGGTTTCATTGCATAGATAGTTGAAAGATTACAAACCGCTCTCGCGACCACAAGCACTCGCAGGTGTCACCCTCTCTCTCTCTCCCACACACCCATCTCACAAATCTGAAATTTCTAACTCAAGTGGTGAGGAGGGGAGTTGTAGGCGCACTGTGGTGCTGCTTCAATCGGCGTGGCCTGGCCCGCTGCATGGTGCAACCGTGACGACACAACATGGGCACAGGAGTGTGCGGCACCAAACAATGGAGATGGGTGGCATGGGTGGCCTACGCGGAGACGCACTGGCGGCGCGGCAAGCTGCTTTGTTGCAGGGCGCAGTGCGCATCGACAGGAGCGTGGCAACAACGCGGCAGAAGAGTGGAATGCGGTAGCATGCAGCCACGATGCGGTGACGGTCGATGGCCGTGCGTCATGAACAGTCCCTTATGCAATCCATGAGGTTCATGCTCGTTCGTCGCTGATCCAAAACCGACGATTTAATTCAAAGGATTTTGTGGCAAAAATTCCTTCTATTCATAATAGATCTATTCAAGAATTCACGAATTCGGTTCAATCCAATACCTTCAATCTTGGTGTAGGGAAGGCGGGGTTCGACGGCTGTCGCCACTACTGCGGATCGGGGCTTCCAAAGCGGCCCATCACAAGCGGCTCGCTTTAACCCGTTTGCGACCCGATCGCCACAAGCGGTTCGTGGCCAACGGGTGGGAGGGTGGCGGGAAAGGGCATATGCAAGCGGTTCGTGATAGAAACCGCTTGCAGATATATCACACTACAAGCGGTTCGTATCACCAACCGCTTGCAATCCTCTGTAAGCGGTTCGTAATACGAACCGCTTATAATGTGCTATCTGTGCAAGCGGTTTGTATCACGAACCGCTTGCATATGCTTTTTCCTTCCCGCCCAGCGCATTTAACCCTTTCTTCCTCCCCCGAGCAGAGCTCGCGCAGTAGCACTGACGGGCCGAGCTGTTCATGCAGGGGAGGTGCTGCCAAAATTTTTAATTGGCTAATAGCTCCAAATTAAGGTTTCCAAGGTAAGTAAACATGGTCTCAACATCATTTTCATGTAGACATTGCTTATCTTTTTGCATTGATGTGGAGAAATATTAAATAATCTTGTTTGAATTGAAGGGTGTTTGTTTTGCTATAGCTCTCTCTCTCTCTCTTCATAATTTGAGGCAAGATGTAGATCTATTGGGGGTTTTAAGTCTCATATTAGTTTTGTATCCTTTTTTGATGATGTATAAGATGTTGAAATTAGTTGGTAGGGGTGATTATTTGTTTTAGAGAGCAAGATCTAGCTTGGTGCCTTAGCTAGCTCTCCCTTCTAGATCTTTTGAGGCAATGTGGTGATCTATTGGATGGTTTTAGTTTCACATTAGTTTAAAATAGTAGGTAGGGTGATTATTTCAATTGCTATAGAGCTAAATAGATGTAGGTTTTTTGCTAGGTTGGTAATAATTTTTTTGTG
>SPJY01031394.1:2532241-2548581 GCA_005191435.1 Raddia distichophylla
GGTTGAGCCGATCGCGAGGCGGGACAACAATGCCAGCCTTGCGACGCGTGACCATGCGATGAGCATTGGTCACGGGAGGCAGAGGGGCCCCGCTGGCAGCAACCTGTGGAGGGGATCCAACAGGGGCAGTGGAAACTGACGAAGGGACCGGCACGGTAGCGCTGGCAGCACCCGCGGCAGGGGGTGTTGGCGCTGGGGCCCCGCTAGCAACAACCTGTGGAGGTGATCCAACAGGGGCAGCGGGAACTGGTGCCGGAGCCGACAGCAGAGGGATCGGCAAATCAGCACTGGCAGCACCCTCTGCAGGGGGTGCTGGCGCCAAACTCGGAAAGGACGGAGGGGTGGCACTGCCGGCAACAACCTGTGGTAAGGAACCGACAGGGGCAGCAGTGACGGTGGGGGTGGTCGACGTGACCACCGATGGGGCAGGGGCAGCCGTCGTGTCTGCCGGTGGAGCAGCAGAGGTACCTGCAGAAGACACCGAGGGGACTCCATAGGGACAGGAGGACCGGCTCGTTCGGATAGAAAGTCAAGATCAGGAGGGGATGGAGTGGAGGTGGATGTGCTGGAGGCAAAAGGGAAGTGCGACTCATCAAAGATGACATGCCTAGAGATGATCACACTGTTGGATTTACGATCCAGACAACGCCAGCCTTTGTGATCGGATGGATATCCGAGGAAAACACAAAGGGTGGAGCGGGGAGCGAGTTTGTGCTGGGCGGTGCCAGAAAGGTTAGGGTAGTAGGCGCAACCAAACACGCGAAGATTGTCGTAGACAGGGTGAGTGCCACGGAGGGCAAAGTGAGGAGTGGAGTGGGAGAGGGTGGAGGTGGGGCGTATGTTGAGAAGGTAGGTGGCTGCATGGAGGGCCTCGACCCAGAAGGAGGGTGGGAGACTCGTCTGAAACAGAAGGGAACGCATCACATCGTTAGTGGTACGAATGGCGTGTTCAGCCTTACCGTTCTGAGGAGAAGTATAGGAGCACGACATGTGAAAAATAACACTTAAAGTAAGGAAGAAAGTCCTACACGTGGTGTTATCGAACTCGCGACCGTTATCAGTTTGCACACACTTGATGGTTGTGTCAAACTAAGTCCGAACATAAGAGAAGAAGTGGAAGATGGTGGGGAAGGTATCGGACTTGAAGCGGAGAGGGAAAGTCCACATAAAATGGGAGCAGTCATCAAGAATCACGAGATAATACTTGTAACCCCAAACACTAGCAATGGGAGATGTCCATAGATCACAATGTATTAAATCGAAATTATGTGAAGCTCGACTCATGGAGGAAACAAAAGACGAACATGACGACCTAACTGACAGGCATGACAAAGATGGTCGAGTTTGTCTTTATTACAAGAGATGGAGGTCGAGCTAGCTAGTCTGGAGATAGTGTCATGGCTAGGATGACCAAGACGACTATGCCAAAGCTCTCTCGTGGAAGTGGTGGCGGCAAGGGCATGACCGGTAGAGGTTGGAGTGAAGGAGTAGAGGTCCTCGGAGCTATTGCACCGAACGATCACGCTCCTGGTACGAAGATCCTTAACAGTGAAACCAAACGGGTCAAACTCAATAGAACAGTGGTTATCGATAGTAAACTGACGAACGGGAATGAGATTTTTAATAAGGTGAGGGGTGACAAGGACATTACGTAAAGTAATGGGTCCCTGTGGTGTGGGAAAGATGAGGCGACCCGTGGAGATAACTGGTAAGCGAGACCCATTGCCAACAATGATGTTGGACGGGCAGATGGGAGAGGGTGGATGAGAGGAGGAGAGAGTACCGGCATCTGAAGTCATATGAGAGGTGGCCCCCGAATCCATGTACCACTCCGCGGTGCTGAGGGCGGAGTGAGAGACATGGTGTTGAAGACGCTGGCCAAGGACTGCTGATCCCAGCTGCCCCCCCCCACACCGTTGGGTTCAACGAACCAGGGGTAGAGGGCGGCAGAGAGCCCTGGACCATCCCGATGTGGCCGGCAGCGGCGGCGAGGGTGTGGGGATACGGTCGCTGAGGCGTAGCCGAAGTAGTCGGTGCAGGAGGGCGAGCAGGCCCAAGGATGCCCGGGCCTTGAAAAGGCCAGAGCTGGACTGTACCAGTCCAGGGGTTGTAGTAGGACGGCGCAGAAGGGCGTGAGATTTTTAATAAGGTGGGGGTGATAAGGACATTACGTAAAGTAATGGGTCCCTGTGGTGTGGGAAAGGTGAGGTGACCCGTGGAGGTGACCGGTAAGCGAGACCCATTGCCAACAATGATGTTGGACGGGTAGATGAGAGAGGGTGGATGAGAGGAGGAGAGACTACCGGCATCTGAAGTCATATGAGAGGTGGCCCCCGAATCCATGTACCACTCCGCAGTGCTGGGGGGCAGAGTGAGAGACGTGTTGTTGAAGGCGCTGGCCAAGAACTGCTGATCCCAGCTGCCCCCACAGTCGGGTTCCATGAACCAGGGGTAGAGGGCGGCAGAGAGCCCTGGTCCAACCCGGCGTGGCCGGCAGCAGCGGTTAGGGCGTGGGGATGCGGTCGCTGAGGCGTAGCCGAAGTAGTCGGTGCAGGAGGGCGAGCAGGCCCAAGGATGCCCGGGCCTTGAAAAGTCCAGAGCTGGGCTGTATGAGTCCAGGGGTTGTAGTAGGACAGCGCAGACGGGCGACCGGCCCCACTACTGAAGCTGGTCCCGCTGCCACCGCTGCCTCCACCGCTGCCTCCACCCCCACCGCTCTTGCCTCTGTTCTTCCCCTTATTCTTGCCCTTGTGGTTGTTCCCGCCCGAGGAGTCACCGGAAGGTGGGCGGGGAGCAGTGGCCACAAAGGCGGAGGAGGGAGCAGCGGAAGTGGAGTCGAGCTGGAGCTCATAGAGAAGCAGCTGGGAGCGAGCATGGCCGAAGTCCGAAAGAGGCGTCTTGTCCTTGATAATTTGCTTCTGAACGGAAAACTTTTCGTTTAGCCCGTGAAGCATGGTGAGGACCTGAGTGCGGTCATTGACCGGCTGACCCAAGTCTGCAAGGTTGTTCGCCAGGCTCCAGAGACGCCGGCAGTAGTCGGTGATGGAGAGGTCCCCCTGAGATAGGGCATGGAACTGCGCCTCGGCGTAGAGGATCCGCGTGTCCTGGTTCTCGAGAAACTGGTCCTCGAGACTGGTCCACACACCACGGGCCGTCGCAGTGGCGATCATCACCACCTCCAGAAGGTCGGGCGTGATGCCACCATACAACCACGATAGGACGACATAGTCCATACGGGCCCACGCTGGATTGGAGAAGTGGCCGACCGGAGAGAGTACGTGATCCGCCAGTGCATACTGATTGAGCGTCACAAGGAAGAGACCACGCCACCTGTGGTAGTTGGGGTTGTTAAGGTCGAGGACCACCGGGACGAGCGAGGCCACACTCGTGATGCCGACATCTTGCGCATGGAGTGCGGCAACAGTGTCAGGGTCTTCAGCAGGGGTACCGGACATAGTGGTAGCGGCGCATCCGGCATTGATGGAGGGAACAGCGACAAGTGGAGCAGTGTACGGCCTACCCAAGCCGTAGTCATTGGCCACCGGCCCAGTTAGGCCATAATGGCCCAACCCGAAGCCACCAGCACCCAGCCCACCAGTGCTCCCACCAACACCACCGATCCCCTGCTCCATGCCTCTCAGCGCGCTCGGCCAAAGAGGGGCGGCGGCGACTGTGTTGGCGGCGGGGGGTTGGGGGAGAGCGGGTGCGTGGAGGTGGGCGCCGGCGGTATGGAGAGGAGGGGCACCGGCAGTGAGGAGAGCCGGGGCGAGGGGGCCGCGGCCGCCGGCGGCTACAGCGGGATTCCATGAGGAGGCTCCGTGGGGGAGGAAGACGCCGCCGGTCCATGCGGATCTAGGAGGGGCGGGGACGGCAGTGGACGTCGGCGGAGGAGCGACGCCGAAGGGAGGGGAGGCGGCGCCAGGGTTCCTCCATGCAGATCCGCCGATGGTGTGCACATGGGAGCCGACGGCGGAGAGAGCCGGGGCGAGCACGGTGGCGGCGGCGGCTGTAGTGGAGCTCTACGCAGATCCGGGTGGGGTGGAGACATCCGTCTTGGTCGGCTTTAAGAAGATGGCGGCATCGTCAACGAATAGTGAGACTTGACAGTTCTCTTGTAAGCCGCGTATTGGCGGATCCGGGCGGAGCGACGCCGGCAGGAAGGACGAGGCCGGCGGCGAGCAGCGCGGCCTGCGCCTCGTCGGGAAGGCTGCGGAGGTGGCAACGATCTGGTCGACAGCGGCGTCCGCGAGTTGAGTGGCGGTGAGAGGGGTAGAGGAAGCCGGTGGGTCGACGATGGGTACCACCGTCGGCATCGACGTGGTTGGTGGAACCACAGCCATGGTAGAAGCAGTCGAAAAGGGATCCGCCATGGCGCTATTGAGAGGGAAGACGACGGCGGCGGCTGTGGTTGAGGGGATTAGGGTTAGGGTTAGGCTCTGATACCATGTTTGATGAAAGGGTTTGCGGAATAGATGATTGTGTATTGCTGTTAGGAGAGTATATATAGTACAGGAGATGGGCCTTGCCCCTAAGGCCCAATATACTCTTAACACACAAACATGGTAATTTTGTTGAGCCGGGGAATTCGAAATATTCTGAGACGTAGTTTCGTCGGTTGAAATGACAAATTTAGACCACACAATACCAGTAACACATGGTTTTTTACTGGTTGGAAAGAGTCTTCGGTACCAGTTCAAAAACCAGTATAAGCCATCCGCAACTGATAGTAGTTAGAATATGGAAAAGCTGTGATTCGAATCTGGAACCTCTAGAGACCTTGTGACTCGCAACTCACATTTCTATTTAACCCACCCATCCACCCACACGTAACATAAACGTTTGAAACGAGGGATGCATTGATGGGCGCCCATGCCAGCTGGACCTGCATCCGCAACTGATAGTAGTGGCATAGACATTTGTCGGCCTGGATCCATGAATTTGTTGCGCAGCTGGCACGTGTCAATTTGTCTGTTGGGGTGGAGTCACGATTTTATTTTTATCGGTTTGAGATGATGAAATTACGCCACATGTCATGTGCTGCTTAATTCCGTTAGCTTAGCTACTCCCCATGCATGAAGTATGGGCCTAGTACGTTCCAGTATTAGCTAGGTTTTTCCATTGCCGTCCACCGTCTCAGGCTGTCTCCAACAGTGATCCCTAAACTCCATTCCCTATAGCCTCATATACAGGTTTGCTTAAACAAATTCCACTCCTTATATTTTTCTTATCTCCAACAGTGTCCCCTATATGGAGAATTGTACAGGGGGAGGAGAGAAAACCTTTACATATAAGGGAATGGGGAGCAATTCTCTATTTTAAGGAATGGTATAAAGAGATATATTGGAACACATAGGGGAAGAATCCATCCTCTATTTTGGGGTAGAGGATGATTTAGGGTGTGCTGTTGGAGACAGCCTCACAACTTCCTCGCCACATCGCCGCACAACTCACCACCCCACCGCTAAGACTCCCCACCTCCTAGCGGTGGTACTCACCGCCCTGCCTCTTCACAACATTTATGCCACCACCATCGCGTAACTCGCTGCCGCGCCTCCGCGCTATGCCGTCGCACCACCCAACCTCAATCCACATCTCGCCTCACCTCCTCGCAGATACGTCCCACTGCATCGCCTCCCCACCTCCTCGTCGTGCCGCTGCAACACATTTTCATTCCCCCGCCGGCATCCCTTAATTGAGATGAGTGTTTTTATAAAGTCAATATCAAATATAAAATTAATTGATAGGTACACTATATAGAATTAATTGCTATATATATGCCTTAGAGCATCACCAGGTGGTTTGATAAAACACTGTGGCCAAGTGCATGTCCAGTTCACCCTCTTTCTCTCTCTCCGAAATTATTTTTTTATAAATTTATTTTTTATTCTTTATGCAAAAATATATGCCGAGTTGAAATTTAGACAAATCCTGTCGTGCTTGAAATCGCGATCAAGCGCCGGTTGCTCATTGAAAGCGCGATAGGTTGCTGAGAGAGCCTGCGACGGATGGCGTGTAATTAACAGACTCTAGAACGATCGTTGATTGAATTAACGATAGGGCCAGGACAAGTACGTACAGTGCAAACGTACCTACAGTGTTTGGTTCTTCTTATATCTATTAACATTTCATACCATATCCAATTTACACGAAACAAATTTTAAAATTCATGTAAAATTCTAAAGAACCAATGTTTGAAACTTTTAATTTTTAAATTTTTTGAATTTTGAATTTCGAATTTACACTAAAATTTGTTTTTTAAATTTTGAATTTCGAAAATTTACACGAAATTCAAAATTTAAAATACAAATTTTTGTGTAAATTCGAAATTTAAAATTCAAAAAAATTAAAAAACTTGAAAGTTTCAAAAATGGGTTCTTTAGGATTTTACATGAATTTAAAATTTTTTTTCGTGTGAATTGGATATGGAATGAAATGTTAATAGATATAAGAAGAATCAAACACTGTAGGTACGTTTGCACTGTACGTACGTGTCCTGGCCTTATCGTTAATTCAATCAACGATCGTCCTAGTGTTCGTTACACGCCATCCGTCGTAGGCTCTCTCAGCAACCTACCGTGCTTTCAATGAGCGACCGGCGCTTGATCGCGGTTTCAAAGCACGACAGGGGCCTCTAAATTTCAACTCGGCATATATTTTTGCATAAAGAATAAGAAATAAATTTATAAAAAAAATAATTTCCTCTCTCTCCTCCCTCCCCATAGACGCTAGCGCCCCCAAACACTACAGGAATCCTAACTATTTAACATCGGCAAATGTATCGACGTCGACCCAAAGAAAGCCGACGTAAATAATCGGATTATTTATGTCGGCCTAAACAAACCGTCCTATTTACGTCGGCCTGGCCGGCGTAAACACAGCTATGAAAACTTAAACATCGGTTTGCTTAGGCCAATGTGAATAGCCGGATTATTTATCTCGGCTTTTTCTAGGCCGACGTAAACACATGTGTAGGGCCCACCGTCGCGGTTTACCCTTGCCAACACATCCACTCCATGTGACCATGTTTTGGCAGTTCGCTCCACCGCGCATCGCCACTGCCATCCTGCTCTCGGCCTCCACCATCACGTCGCCCGCCGCCGCCGCTGCACCTTGCCGCCTCGCCACCGCCCCATCGCCACAAACGCAGCCCCTCCCGCGCCGAGCCACCCAACCCGCCATCACCACCCGCCACCACCCCTGACGCTGCCGTAGCCGCACCTCACCGCCGCCCAGCTCTCTCAAAAACCCTAGCCGGCTTAGCCCCCAACCCCTACAGTTGCCGCCCCTCTGCCCCTCGCCTCCCCACCCATCCTCGCAGTCTCACTCAATCCTCCTCCCTCACCTTGCTCGCCTCCTCTTCTGGCTCCCTTCCCATTTCTTGCACAGTCACCTCCACTGTCTTCACTCCCATTCTGGCCGTCGCTGTCAACGGGTAGCTAACTAGGGGTTATCGTCGGCAATGAATTTAAATGGGGTTATGCACTGGATCCAAACTCGATGGTAGCACAAGATAGGGGGTCTTTTTTATACAGATTGAGGCCCTCATCAGTAGAGGTAATACCCTAGTCCTATGCTCTGGGATTATATGTGGTATATGTGTACAAGATGGTCGGGAGATCTCTCGTATGTTGTGTTCTTGGTCTCAAGTTGTGTTATGAGGCGAGGGTATTGGATTGATTGTCGAACCATGCCCCCTACCCCCTTTAGGGGTGGGATTACGAGGAGGGGTCCTGGTCGGTTACGACATAGAATTCCTATCTCTATCATCTAACCCAATATGTAGTTATCTGGGATTACAATTGTATCTTTCCTATTGGGGATAGATTTCTATCTTTATGTCTTTCCTTGCCGGGCAAGCCTTCTAGAGTCCTAGTGGTATACATCCTTATCCGCCCATCTTGGCCCATCCCGTGTCGAGTGGTCTTTTAGGCCCGCCATGTGGGTACCCAGGGTCTATGTTAACCACAGTAGCCCCTGAGTGCTTCATAGTCAGTTGCTTCTCCTCTTTAGCGCACCATGGATGAGTCATGCTTCATGCCGAGTGCTTCATAGATTATTGATGCTTCTTCCCGACCGGCTTCTGCCCGTTATCTGCTAGGAGACTGTGAAGGACTCACAAAGATCCTTAGAGTTGTTAGTGATACCCAGCCCGGGATTGTCGGAGTTCTGACGGTCGGCTCTTTGTAAGGTGCATCACTTTGATTTTTGATAAAGTGCCACCTGTACTCGTATTGACATGTACAGCTATTGACTCAACATGGTGTATACCTTGCAGAATACAGCAGTCGGTCCATCATTGGAAGTACATTAAGCTTAGTGGTACCTTTACCCGACCGGAATATGGGATGCAGCTAGCGGCCCAACCTGGGGCATACCATGAAGTATAGGCATCTGGCATCTAGTTCCATCAGAACGCAGCGATCGGCCCAACATGGGGCATGTAATCAGCTGAGTGGTACCTGTATCCGACCAGAGTGGGATACAGCTAGTGGCCCCAAATGGCGTACCTTTTGGTTTTGGCTGAATAGCCGAGCGGTACCTATACACGACCGGAGTGGGATACAGCTGGTGGCCTCAAAGGCATACCATGGTTTTAGCTGAAGAGCCGAGTCGTTGCTGAAGTTGCACTCAAATCGGATCTGAAGAGGTGTCTGGGCCGGTCGTTATTGAAGTTGCACTCAGATCGGATCTGATCCGAGTCCAAAGACATGATCTTGTCGAAGTTTGCCGGTGACGAAGTCAATGCTCCCAAAGCGAAAAGCCTTGCCGAGGATGAAGGCGATGATAATTCTGTTAATCATTGTGATAGTTGTGGCCACCACTCGAGAATATTTGGTGTGGGTCTCTCCGTATCCAAGTTAGGAACCAATCTGTGTGTTAGTAGCAACGGCGTTGCATAACCTGAATGGAGCCCATGCGAAGCAATGTCGATTCCTTCCCTAGATAGGATCATGTCTGAGTCCGGGAAAGCACTGTTGAAGTCCTTGTTGAGTTCTCGCCGTATCCTAGTTGAGAATTGACCCCACGGCAAACCACTTGGAAGTAGGTGTCCGCGGCGTTCCTCAACCCGAACGGGAGTATAGACGAAGCGATGTCGATGTTCTCCTTAGACTGGATCGGATCCGAGTCCGGAAGAAGTGTTGGTCGTCGATTGTTTGGAGAAGCTGCTTGCTGATCCTTGATGTCCTTGGAGGTGTATCACGGCCTATCCGCATGCTGCAGCCTCCGTAGATGGGTTTTACGAGCTCGCTGACCTTCCCGCGCAGTCTGCCTTCAAATGGACACCCTGAACATATCCAGACTCCATTTTGGACGTTCTTTGGCTTCACGGAAAGCTGACAAAATTATCTTTTCAATGGAAATTGAAGAAACAAGATGATGTCTAGAATCTTTCGTCGAGCCTCACCGTATCCGAGTTGGGAAGTGAGTCCTTGGCGTACTACTCATGAGTAGATGGCCGTGGCATCCCCAACCCGAGTAGGAGGTGTTGTTGTAGTTCCCACAGATTGGATCTGATCCAAATCCGAGAGGTGGAGATCGCCGAAGTTGTTGATGACGTAGTCGGCTACCGAAGCGGTGAGCCTGGCCAGTGGCGGAGACTACGGCGACTCCGTTGATCGATGCCTTCGCGCTTGATGAGATTGATCTTGACGCTCCCCTACCCGGCGCGCCAATTGTTGATGGGTAGCTAACTGGGGGTTATCGTCGGCATGATTATATATGGGGCTATGCACAAGATCCAAACTCGATGGTAGCACAAGACAGGGGGTCTTTTTTATACATGTTCAAATCGACCCTCGCGGTGGAGGTAATACCCCTGTCCTTTGCTCTGGGATTATAATGGTGATCTGATGATCAATGTGAAGAGACATGTCTCTCCATGGATGGGTGTGGAGATGAAGATGTAGATGATCATGTGTGATGATGATCTTGCCAAACCAGAGGCTCCCTGACCGCCTTATATAGTGGGGGGCAGGGCTATAAGGTAGAGTTCTGGTCGGTTACGAGGTAGGATTCCTATCTCTATCCTCTAGCCAGATACATAGTTATCCGGGATTACCAGTTTATCATTCCTATTAGGGATAGACTTATATATTTATGTCTTTCCTTGCCGGGCAAGCCTTCTAGAGTCCGAGTGGTACACGTCCTTATCCACCCGACTTGGTCCATCCCCTGTCGGGCGGTCTTTTATGCCCGCCATGTGGGTACCCGGGGTCTATGTTATCCACACACACCATATGGATTCGTCTCCTACTCTGCGCACCTCAGCCAGCTCAAGCACTTGCGCGTGCCTCTCATTTGCGACGTTCTATGCTTGCATGCACATAGTGCCACCGATCCTGATAACGTTGTGCGCTAGCTGCACCTCTCACCCTATATGTAGTAAACACAGATAATGAATATCGAACATTGTCACTAGTATTGGAGCACTTGGATTCTGCAGATTTGGGCAGCACCTCCCCCTCTTTAATCTCTTCAAGCACCTTTTCAAGCTACTATTCTGTCGAGCAGAGTGTGGGTAGGAAGAAGAAGTTCAAATAAGTACTAAGGTCATCCAGTGCCGGTTGATGGCACAACCTGGTGCAGAAATGCTCAAGATAGTATTGGTTCGTATCACAAACCAGTACTAGTGTGAGAACATTAGCATTGGTCGGTTACATATACACCAACTGGTACTGGATGACCCCGACGGCCCTATAGCCATTGAACTGGTACTAGTGTGAGCACGACAGTAGCGATTGGTTACTTCTACCAGTATTAGGTAGCCTCGGCAGCCTCGCATCCGTTGAACCGGAACTGACGTGTTGATCGGTCCTAACTCGTGTCTAACCGATACTGATGGGTCGGTATCTATGCACAATTTTTTAGTAGTGTTTTGGTTACGCTGACATAAAAACTTTAAAAATTCTTTTGTATTAAGACAAACTGATGTTCGCCTTGTGGTTACTAAGCCTGCGGGCATAAAACTATGTCATGAAATATTCAGGGTATCGTTTTATATATGCATGAAATAATATCTGGCTATATGTTACAAGCACTAGTGTAATAATCTAGGGAAAATTCCACACCGTCAATGCGAACTACATAATAGTCCAAGCAAATTCCAATTTACACAACAAGTTTCGCAAACAACTAAAAGATCCACCCCTTCAATGCAGGCTACATCAAAATCCAATTTTAGCTTGAAAAGATCAAGGTAGATCTCTATATTCAACACCAAATGAAGTGATGAATGATGTTATTAACCTTGGAGCACTTGAATTGAAGTAAAATGACCAAATTTTGGAAACTTGGATAGCACCTCTCCTCTTAAAACTCTTGGCTGGCACCACCTACTATTATTCGGTCGAGCAGAGTGTGGAAGGAAGAAGAAGTTCAAATAGGGCCATTCAATATCGTTGGAGGCGCCGACCGGTACTGACATGCTAACAATAGTATCGGTTCATGATACGAACCGGTAGTAACGAGCCTCCATGCCAGTTGACTTGCACCCGACTGCCAGAAGGCTCATTAGCACTGGTTCATGATAGTCGATACTAATGTGAGCACATCAATAATGGTTAGTGTCTCCAACAGATACTAGATGGCCCCCACGTTGGCTCCATATCTGTTGAACCGGGAGTGATGTCACCACCGGTCCCTGTTATGTAAGCTCATTTTTCTATTTGTGAGTGTATGTGAACAGCGGCTCTCAGATAAGTATAAAAATGAGAGCCGACAATTCCCAGTTGTTCCATCCTAATTGACGGGATATTGTCCGTAGTCTCTCGCATTTTAATCCAAAAACTTTTAAGGGGTACCTAAATTGACATCATAGAGAGCTCTTTTTTTTCTTCTCTTGAAGAAACGCTATGTTGTGTCAGGCCGGTGCATGCATAATGAAGTGACACGTATCATTTGTACTTAGTTTTTCCATTACATATGTGCATCAAAATACGACATGAGAATGCATGATTTGTGGCGGAAGGAATGAAAGGCAAATTAACAGTGAAGTTTGTCTAGATGCAGGCCCCATCGAGATGTTCGTACGTACTTGGCAATTGGAGTGTTTGACCATTATCCTCTTGACTGCTCAGGAACGTACAGTTGCGAAGGCACCTTGCTTATGGTGCTGGGGAATGATATTGCTTGCATTGCCATCAATGTTCTACAGCCATATATCTCTCTGTCTGAAAAAAAAAATACTCTCATGCATGTATGACATACCGCGTATATCTGCCATTTATTATTATATGTAATATGAATAAGGAGAGAGAGCTAAGTAATTCCATCAATTCTTGTAGAGCAGGCAAAGTGATAAGATCGACAGTCAAAGGACTAGCACATGAGCATGAGAAAATGTTTATCCTGTGAAAGATCACCATAGCAACTAACCTTACTTATATTTCCCAAGATTGGCTACGTCCAGTGTATTAGGGATACTGTTTGATCTGCTTCGTATATGTTTCATTGCCATCATTGCTCTCACATGCTCTTGATATATGGCTTCATTTGGAAGTATGGTCGGCTACTATTTTTTCTCCACAGATTTAAGGGTTCGTAAGATGCATGGAAGAATTTCTTCTGAATTAACAAGCTCGGAGTCAGTTGGGATAGTGGTTCTTTTGCAGAGAACTTTAACATATTTTCTTTCCTCGAGAAGATTTTTAATAAACATAGTATATTACACCACCGTTTCTTAAAGCAATCCGCCTATCCACATTTTTGCTTAGATTCAAAACTTTCAAAATTGAATATTTATGTACCCGAAGGTACATTACCGTTTTCAGTTAGAACAAAATTAAGTGGCATGGAGACAGAGGTTTTCAATGGAATGGACGCCTAAGCAACATGATATGTGGCAATAGATCAAAATAAATCAGTAAAAATCAAATTCAAATTGAAAATTTGTAAAAATCATAAATTCTAAAGAACGATAAAAAATCCCTAAATTCCATAAATTAATATTCTAAAGTTTTTTAAAATCAAATGAAATATAAATTTGTAAAACAACTCACAAATCCGAAAAATCTTAAAAGAGACTTAGAAAATTCTAAAATTCATATAAAGTGATAAAAAATCTGACTATCATTTTAAAAATCTTATATAATCGAAGCAAACTTTTTAATAAATTTATAAAAATATCAAATCTAAATAAAATCCTAATCACCCCCATTGCATTCTCTCTCCACTTGTCTCAGCCTGTCCTCACTCCCCTGACCACCTCCTTAACCTCCGATCTACCCCACATTTTGAGATTTTTTATGTATTTTATTATTTTTTTATGATATGTATTTTTTATTTCTCTAAATATTGTAGAAATTTTAAAGGTTTTAAATTTTTTAATGAATAGTGGAATTCATATGTTTTTTTACCTATTTTAGATAGTTAAAGGAATCTTCATTTTTTTTTAAATTTTTTACGTTTTTAAGATTTGCACACTTTTTTTTTTTACTTTTTTCTAAGTTTATTAACCGATCTTATAATTTTCTATGATTTTGTGGTTTTTTTATTTTTTGAGAAATTTATATTTGTATTTTTCAATTTAAATTCAACTTCATTAATTTAGAATGACACATATGGCCATTTGTGGCCACATGTTGTATTGACTTGGTAGCCATGTCATCAAAATCACCCTCTTCATACCACTTTGGACTTAACTAAAACGGTAATGCGAGTTCATGCACCGATCCAGGTTTTAATGTTTTGGACCTAAGTGAAAACATGCAACAGCTTTAAGAACCTATGGTGCAATTCACTAAAATATACTTTTGATGTCTAAACATCAAAGAAGAATAGGGAGAGAAAGAGACTCCCAATTTCTATCTACTTTTAATAGCAATCAATATATGCTAAGAATATATGATGTTAGGACATCTCTAGTAAGGACACCTCACATATATATGATGTTATGACATCTCTAATAAATACAGCTCATATAGCTATAAGTATTTCAATTTAACCTTTTTACTTAGGTAGAGGAGAGAAGGGGATGTGAGAGATAGCTACTATCTAAGAGTCAATTTCTAAGATATGTGCACACTATTATGTATGGACTTATGTTAATTTTAAACTATGATATAGCTAATTCATTGAAGAGGCAGTTTGTTTTGTCAGCGAGTCGCTTACAACACATCACCAGGAATGAAGAAATAAAGAGGCATATCTAAGATAATGTTTCTCATATTCGAATTTAAAACTATATGTTTTTAGTGCTAATTTGTACATGATGTTTCTCATATTTGAATTTAAAACAATATGTTTTTAGTGCTAATTTGTAAAACTTCAATTTACCGATGGATTTGGGGGTTTCTGAGTGCAATGGATTTGGAGTGCAATTGGTATCTTTCTTATACGTCTTCATCCCCCAATTTCTCTAATTTCTATTGGGATTTGATGAAAATTGAAACTTCTAGGGTTTCAGGTAGGAAAAAAATTAGGGCTTTTGAATTTGAGTTCATGATTTGCCTAGTTTCTCTCCATCTAATTGCTGATTCCTCTTCAATTTCAACACGCTCATGAGCTGAAACTAATTGAGCAAATCCAAGCTAAACATAATATGGAATTATTCTTTTAACCACGGATTTTGATTTAAGGTTCTTCAGTAGCCCGAATAACCTCCATTTAATCTCATAGCGATGACCGATAATCCAATTAGCCCCATGTAACTCACATTAACATGATATGAGTACTGATCAGAATGTAATTAGGTCAAGAACATAATTAACCGAAAGGGCATACTTAGAACCCTAATCTAGAGTCTAAACTTAGTTCATTAGACACTAATCAAGATTAGTTTTAACTTATGGTTCAAGCATTAGGGCAAGATTTTTTTGATACCAAATGTAAGACATAACTAGGTGTTAATAGATTAGTTTGCCCAATCATGTGAACACAATTAGCAGTGGAAGATATTAAACACCAACCTTGATTAAAAGATCCCCTTAGTGTTGACGTAGTTCAGCCATAGAGGATGTCCGAGATGGACGATAAGAAGAGATGACCTTGTCACGGTTCCTGTTCAGCAGCAACGTCACCTTAGGCAACAACAACATCGCGGTGGTTTTCCTGTTACTCTAGCCACTAAACCAACGAGATCAGATAGGATTTGTGGGATTAGGGTTTTGGTGTGATTGATAAGGCATAAAGTCAAACATAGTTGGCAACAACCCCTCCCCCCTTATATAGAGCAGTGCAATGGGGACCTAAACCAATTCAGGTTAGATATGTGCCCCCGATCAGAATACCAACTCAGTTATGATAATTAAACTTAGTTTGGTATAGATTCCAATTAGAGATCTTGTGGACATAAAAGTTCGAGATCAATTGATCCCAACAAGCAAACCTAAAACACATTGTCAAAACATGGCTATAACTTTTTTCTTGGCATTGTCAAAAAAGGATTTTTTTTTTTGCATAACCGCATAGTATCACCTTGCTTGCGAAGGGGAGAGAATGTCATCTTAAAAGAGAACCACCCTCGTCCATTGGATTAGATTTTTGAGGCCTATATAGGACTCTTACGACATGAATATAGCCGTAAAGGTGTGTCTTTTTGTTGTTGGGCTTCGGTCTATGCTCCACCCTTTAGTCCTCCGTGTAGTCTGCTGGACTAGGCCTGTGCACCATATGACTAGACTTGTGAGCACCCAGGAGCATCGATCCTTATCACTAAAGCCAATCCCCAGCCAGACAATAATTAATATTTCTAGATTGCAATGTTTATCATGAGAACTGGTTATCAAGGAATAAATGATAAATGATTTCAGTATGCTTTCGGAAGCTAAAATTCTGACTACCTTTTCTTTTTCGTCTTGTAAAATTATTCTTGATTAATAAAACACCCTTTCCTACATACCAAAGGACTAAGATCTTTATTTCAGGGGGTCTATCCGTCAATTAATCGAAAGATGGCCGACTCAGTGAACACGGTAACTCGATCAATGTTTCAGGAGACTAAGAGCTCCATGTTCTACAGATCATCGCAGTAACTTCCTAGAAGTTTCATCCATTCTTACCACCATTGCTGAAATCTTGTCGAGATTAGAAACCCTTTTCTTGGAGGAATTAAACAACCTCCATGCATGCATCTACACGAACATTGTTTGCATGCATGGATCGCCAGCTGTCCACTCTATATGTATTCTTTACCACTCGTGTAACTATGAAATTCGATCCCGGATATGCTTGCCATCTGTCGATTGTAAAACTTTTGCCATCTCCTAAGCAACTGTCTAATAGAACAACAGCATGATATTTTATGCTGTCAGCGGTACGGTGTGCCTCCTAGTCCATCTATAACAAATCTCTTGCATGTGTGCTGGTATGATGGTCTTCTCTTCTTTCAAGTTTCAACTCTG
>SPJY01031394.1:2549336-2575538 GCA_005191435.1 Raddia distichophylla
CCAGGATAAAAACCCCTGTCTCCTGTTCGTTGCTGTTCGTAGTTGTTTGGCGTGTCTCCTATCTCACTTTTAAAGAACCTTGGTTGACTTGGGTCAATATCCCAACCGTCGACACGCACCACACCGGGCGCGCCGCCGGCATGCAGGTCATCAGGGAAGGCGTCGAGGCGGAATTCCCGGCCGTGGGCGCGGAAGCTCCGGCGCGCCGCATGGCGCACCTGCTCGGGGTGGGTGAACCGGGCGAGGAGGCGAAGGTTTGACAGGTGCGTGACGGTGATGTCGCTTATCGGGATGTCTGTGTGGGTGTGGATGACGGAGGCGACGAAGGCGGGCTCTGGATGGGGGCCGTTCGCGACGGAGACGAAGACAGCGCGGTTGCGAAGCTCCGCAGCGTCGGCTCGCATGGTGTCGGAGATGCCCACGGCGACACGGACGGAGGGCGGACGGCTCGAGGCATAGACGGAGCGCATGTCGGGGGCCATGGCTGCGGGCGGCAGTGGTGGGGGGCGTCGGCGGCAATGGCGCGCGAGGTGGCCGGACCGTCGGCAGAGGATGCAGCGGACAGGGTCGCGGCACGCGGCTGCTTTGTGGTCCGAGGCGAAGCAGCGGGCGCACCTCCCCTTCTTAACCCGGCACACGGCATGGGCGGCAAGGGTGAGCTGGGAGGAGACAGGGGCGCGAGCTGGAGAAGGAAGGTTGCAGACGCGCCGCCGCCGCCTTGGAAGCACGTGCTGCCACTGGCCGGCAAGATCACGCGCGACAATGGAGTTTGAGGAACGACTGTGCTGGAGATCGGGCGCGGACAGGCTGGGAAGGGAGCTGGAAGGGGTGGTGGAGGGGCGCCAAGGGCCTCCGTGGGCAGTAATGGCAGCCGGCGCCATTACTACTGCGGCATAGGATGGGCGTTGGTGGATGGCAGGTAGGGGAGGAGTAATGGAGGTGGGGGTAGAGGGCTTCGGCTGCCAGCGGGATGGAGCTACCGGCGGTGCGTCGGACTGCGGTGAGACGGAGGCGGCAAGGTGGGCGGGGCTGGCCGGGCGGCGCTGGTGGGCGCCGCGGCCGGAGCGGCGAGCGGCGGGAGGCAAGCCCAGGCGCTCATCTCTTTCTCCATTCCTTCCTACGAACCCATGGTAGCTAGAGCCAACCAATGGGATTGGAGTTTTGGCACGAAGATATCAAGTACTCCCTCCATCCTAAAATACAAGGCACAACTGCTTTTTTCTTAAGTCCCAAAATATAAGACGTCTTCCTCGTGGAATAGTGCAAGCTCCTCGTTTCCCGTCCATTAACTCGCAAGCTGCATGCAGAATTAATTAGCATGCATGCGTAAGGCTGCTTGCGCGGGCTGCATGGACTCGCAAGCTGCATGCAGAATTAATTAAGATGCATACGTAGGGCTGCATGCGCGGGCTGCATGCACGGGTGGCCAATTACTAGATGGCTAGCTGGCACACGCGGGCTGCATGCGCGGGCGTCGAGAGAGATAATTAATTCACCGTGTGTTTAATTAGGGAAATAAAACAGTTTCTTGGTCTCTGCGTTGCTGTTACGCCTTGTATTCTAGGATGGAGGGAGTATAAAAGAGACATTTACTACCGATTGGTAAGAGTCAATAGTTTTTTAACCCGTAATAGTAATTCAGGAGTTCCTTGGACCCATCACCTCTTGCCCCCTATACCTAACTCTTCTAACCAACTTACCCACTCAAACGCTTTGATATAACTAGCATATTCATAACTTCTAGCCTTTTTTGAAACGAGGCATTAGTACCGGTTCGTAATACGAATCCGTATTGATGAGCATGCATGCCAGCCTACCCGCCTGCGAAAGAAATCTTTTTGTTGCCTCCAACCAAACCGGTACTAATGTCACTATTAATATCGGTTTTAATCCAACTGGTAAGTGATGTGCCGTTATATTAGCCCAGTTTTTTTTAAAAGTGTGTGACCTCCACCACCACCGCGGCATGCAAGGTTCTGCCGTCACCGCCGTGTCGTGGTCACCGGTCCTTTCACACGGGATATGCAGCTCTAGTGAGAGAAAGAATGGGAAGAAGAGATATTTTTCTTTCAATCCTACAAATGTGAAATTAAATGATCTAAAAGGGTACATCGATCATGTTATCTGGTATCTGATGGTACATTTCCTCATATATGGTTAAATTTCTTTTTTTCTATATACGCTTCGTGCTACGTTTCTATGAAAGTCTATACTGCTTGCGATAGATGTCAGAATTAATTGTATTTGTAATCTGGAGAGCTTCAACTATGTTTTGTTCATAAAGTTGGAATTTTTGAGCTCTAAACAAATTCACACTATTGACACATTGTTCGAAAACGCCCCTTGGTGCCGACCACTGGCCTCTTGCGTTGTAGTAAATTCGTTCTGAAGATAAGAACTACACGATTCCCAACTTTGGCATCAGCGAAAGTAACCTAGGTATTCCCAAAGAGAAAGCATGCTAGGCATATCCATGTAGAAGGTCACAGTGTCCCTCTGATTTCAAGATGTCCAGAAACCGAGAGCATTCGTCCAAACAATTTTAAGAATGATTTGCATGCATGTACTTGATCATGGTTGTGAAGCGAGCCTTCAAATATGATCGTATACTAGTTGTATCAGAGTACACCCCACATTGCTGAATCAGCAAGGCTGATGGTCGATTTTTAATTTTAGGTTGCCATAATAAATAGTGCAATTTCAAAAAGGAAAAAGTACTAATTTGGTCCCTCAACTATGTCCGCTTTACCACTTTGTTCCCCAAACCTCAATACTGGACTTGCGAGATCACTCATATAGCAAAACCTGTCTTAACCGATCTTTTGACCGGTCAAAACAGCGGTATTAGGGTTTTCTTGCGAACGTGGCGTCGACATGTGCAATTTTAGCACACCTGGTGAACAAATGGACTGTCACGTCATTACCTCATTATTAATCCCCTCAACTCTCTACTCTTCTAAAAAATATAACGCGGTCTCTCTAAAAAAAAGATTCGAGAGAAAAAGTGAGAGATAAGGCAATGAGATGGATGCCTTGTAACCATCAAGTCAGCAAAAATCCTACATGAATGTCACACAAGCAAAAAAAAACTAAAACCGCCCACTGACCTGGTCAAAGGACTAATTTGGTCTAGTTTTGCTACATGAGAGGCTTCACAAGTTTGGTGTAGACGTTTAGGGACCAAAGTGGTCCAACGGACATAGTTGAAGTACTAAATTGGCACCTTTTCCTTTCAAAAATATGCAGTTGAACCGCACATGGTGGAGCAGAAGGGGGATTCCATTCCTCCTTGGAGCGGCGAGGGGCATGCCGCCCTCCTGTAGTGGCTAGGGTCTTGCAAACGTAGTCGATCTTTGTGTCCGCCGTGCGCCACCTTGAGCCGACGGTGGCAGCCTGCACCCCTTCCTCTCTCTCTCTCCTTTACCCCGAGACCCCTGCGCCTTCCAATCCTTTTCCCTACTCCCCCATCGCCGGATTATTGTTGGACAACCACCGCTGATGTTGTTTCGCTCCGCCACCGCCACTCCCCTGTCCCTCCTTACTGATCGGGCAAGCCCCGCCCGCCTGGCCGTCCTGCACCTCGACTGGGCCTCTCCACCTCATGCCCCCTTTCCCTCGGCTAGGCCAAGTCGGTCCCCCTCCACGCTGGGCGAGTGCCTTGGCCTGCCCACTCATACCGCTCCTGCTCTTCGCGCCTAGGCTACCAGCTCTGCCTACTGCTGCCTCTATTTACGAGCTCTTTGTCGATAACAAACTAGAGGAGAAGGACAATGACAAGTCACATGTCTCTAGTTTAGAGTCGACTTGACCGACAGATAGATGCGAGAGTTTGGTGACGGAAACACCTAATTTGATGTTCTGCATAGTCCTATAGGTGTGTCGCCTTCGATTCCTGCAACTCCTCTATCACCGGTGAGTCAAAGGTAGAATTCAATGACAACGATGAGCTATGGATGGAGATAGTTTTCTAGGTCTTGGAGGTTGTACCTTGTAGCGAGCCTAAGTAGTGAATTTGTGGTGATAGCATGGCTATCAAACTAAGCAAATATTAAAATATACTTGTTTTGATTCTATCCATGAAACCACAGAGAATCGGCAAGTGGTTTGGGAAAGATGTACCAAAATGGATTACTAGGTATCTTTTATGATACATGACATGCTTTGAGAACCATGAAGTGAAATAGAGAAACTAGGTGTCATAAAAAGTTTCAGGTGAGCCCAAGTTGTAATGAAATTAAACTCCAAGTGGTGTGGCTGGTTGAACCTCCGCTATACAAGGGTTTCTTGTTCTTTGAGATAAGGTGAGCATTTTTTATGTTTTGAAAGAGAAGGTTTTGGAGAGGCTTTAGTTAGGGTTTGGCCAAATCACTTAAAGATTGTTGGAGATAGGTTTGTGTTGATTGTCCTCCAATCATTCCGCTTTAATTATTCCTTATTAATCATCAAGAACACTTCAAATCATGATTTAAAATTTATGCTCCTTTGTCTTTGGTTCTCGTTGTTCTTATTCATGTCAGTTCGTAGCTTCAATTGGTGGAAATTTTGCTCCTTTTGTTTTGATTGAGTTTGCCTTGCGATTTAGGATCACATAACGTGTAGGAACATATATAGGTCCACCTCACACAAGTTACCTAGGAATTTTGGCCTTGAATTAAGTATAGGTTTTCTTCCATTTCTGACATAGAGTACATAGAATATAAAAAAGTGAAGCCTTCGAGGTCTGTAGTGTCAATTATTGGCTAGACTAGGACCTAATCATTATAAGGTAGTTGTGTGTTATGTTTTAAAAGATTTTGACAAGTGTATTTGTTTTTCCGTCAATTTTGGTCATTCTTGTCCTACTGTTTGGGCTGGATGATTTGAGTGGCCAGGTCAAGTCTGCTCACACAATAGTCGCTCAATTTGCTTGTGATTGGTCTTAGGTGAGAGGATGTACCGAAATTATGAAAAAAATTAATTTGGCTTGTATTCAGCCAGGGGTGGAAATGGGGCGGGTATAAATGGGAAAACGGGGCGGGTTTGTTAACGGGTCAACCGTGGATGGTCATAACGGGTTTGAATAGGAAACGGGGCAGGGCGGGGTAGGTTATACCCTATACTGGGTTGATTTAGGGTTGGAATGAGTTACCTCTTTTGGGTTGAAATGCGTTGGAACCCGTGGAAATGTAGTGGGGGTGCACACATCTCGCCCTGACAAGGCCACAACGAGTTAGGGTTGCCACGGGACGTACTGAGACTGTGATGGCTACGATGGCGGCTCCCTACGGGCGGCGCTAAGATGGTGGTGGCTTCTCACGGGCGGTGGCTCCCCACAAGCGGCGCTGAGACGACGGCGGCTCTCCACGGGAAGCGCTGAGACGACGACGGCTAGAACGGCGGTGTGTGCCGCATTTCCTCTCTTCTTCCATCTCCCTCGCTTTGTCTCTCTAAGGGAAGCTCGAATCCATGATTGTTTTAACTAGCTTCTCCTGATATGCGCGTGAGTTGTTCTTGCGCAGGTCTCAGATATGATCTGCGAACTGATTGTCTTGCTTTAGATTAGATAAGTGGACTATTATTTTGCTTTACATTCATACCGGTACCGGTGTTAGTGATCTTGGTGCACTAATTTTAATCTTTTAGTAATATTTAGCATCATGTGGTCTCTGAGGGCATTTCTTTTCTGTTCTTATTTTAATCTCTATCATGTTCATATATTAGTAATACATTCACCTAATTCGATATACCGCAGTTTAGAAAATACAGAACATTGTATGTGAGGTGCTACTTCTTTTGACATAAAAATATGTAGAAGGGGGGTGCCATTTATATTCTTAGCATCTTGTTCTATTTTTAGGTTCTAGGGTGTTCTTACAATGATATTCTCTACATTTTGGTCTACTTTTAGGTTCTACGGTGTTCTTATCAAAGTATATAGTAGTATTAAGTTTAGCCTTTGCTAGAGGTTATAGTTAACAATTCCATTCTTATATTTTATTCATGCCATTGTATAATTTGTACCATGTAATGTTGATAGGAGAGAGCAGGGCGGTATCGGACATTAGGAGGTGCTTCCATATAAAATCTAGATTTAGAAGTACAATGGATTCCTAAACCTTTAGATGCTAAGTTCTTTAGTAAGATAAGCTTATAGGAAGAGCACACATATTTCTGTAATCATGTCCTCAAACATGTTGGAGACTTTGGTTACTGAAGATTCCACTGAGGAGCTTTCACTAGTAACCCCACATAGCCGTAACATATCAAAAACTTAGGAGTACTTTATAAAGAATTTGGCTGTAGAGGATGGGTCCAAAAGGTTGTAAGTACTGTCATTTAAGATACTTGGGAATAAATGGATGATTATATGCTAGCACTTTGCTAATATACTTGAAATAGTTCCTAACATTGATAATGTGATTAAGATTAGTTTAGTGCTATATGGTATGTTGATTAATGTCTGTACGTGAAGCTGTTCCATCAATACGTGGTCTTTGTTCCATCTTGCATGTGACTGGTAGCTGGCAAGGCAACGGGGCAAGCTAGACTGGCTATGAGCCTGCGATCCCAATTGGGGGAAACGGGTTGGTGAAATGGGTTCAACCCAAAATTTGAAAAATGGGTTGGCTTGGAACAGGGGAAGTGCATGTGCGGACATGTTTGGGTTGGTTTCAATAAATTGATTTATGGAATGGGTTGGGATGGGTAGTTGGATGATTTTTTTATGGGTTGGGTTGGATTAGGGGTGGGTTTAAACCCATTACCTGGCCTATATTCACCCCATCTAGTTGCCTACTCATTTCTACAAGTTTCTATACCCTAAAAGGTCATATTATTTTGTTGGAAGCTGATTTTGTCTGACTTTACCACAGTTCTTTCTTAAAAACATAAAGAGTTAAAAAAACTTAAAAACATAAAGAGTTAAACAAAATGTGGCATTTGTCGATAAAGCTTAAGCACGTCTGTCATCTGTCATATACCGATATCCCTCTATTTCGTGGTAGGCCGTTGCTTGGATACATGCTCACACCAATGACCGGCGATGGACACAAGCACATGCGCGCGGCCGCGCGCTGCCTCGTTCGCCTGCGCGCGGGTGCGGCCATAGCGCCGCGTGTACTCCCTCGCGTGATATGTACGGAGTACGTTTTTGTCGGCTTTTGCGCTTCGTTTTGCCTCCTGCTCCGGTGTTTGCTTTCGCTAGGAAGGGCATGCAGATGCAGATGCAGATGCCTCGAGATGCTCCGGAGTGTGGCCGCTCCGGGAGACAAGGTTCGTGCATTCTGGCGATGAAGCACGGACGAATATACCACGACTACTGCACTCTCTTCTATGCTTTTGGCCTTGACGTTAAATTTTATAAACTTTAAAAAAGACTATTTAATACCTCAAAAAGATATAAGGTAATACATCATTTTACTTGTATAAATACTAAATTTTTATATAATTTAATTTAATTTAAGCCGAAACAAACACGATCTTTATTCCTTTAAAGCCACAAGTTGCTTACCGGCCTGGTCGACACACCAAATCTAGGGTATTGATTTGCTTCGATCTGATAGCTCTAATTGAGAGTTGGATCCTTGCAGCCCTCATGCGCCACCTCCAGCATAGCCGCACGACGCACCATGACAGCACGATTTCATGAAGCAACTGCTGCCGCTCCTTGCAATGCCCACCACTTCGCAGTACGGCAGTGGCACATTTTCGCCTCCATTCACCGCCTCAAATGCCGCCTCCGCCGCTGCCTTCGCCGGTTGTAGCTTCACCGCTGTTGCCACCGCATCTCGCCAGTCGGTGCGTCCATCGCCGCCGTCACCCTTCCGCGCCCGAAGTGCCATCCCCTCCACCTTCCACGTTCCTTCCCTACCTCTTCGCCAAGCTCCGGATCTGAAGCTACTCCGTCGCCACCGCTACCCTTCACCTCTTGAAGCGCCCCACCATTGGCTCCCTTTACCGCCTCCTCGCTGAACAACGCCGAGGACGGTCATCCCTAAGCCGCCCCAGCCCCACGGCGCCACCACGCCTCGACCCCGGCCCAGGCCCAAAGCCACGACGCGCCGCACCGCGCATCGCCCCCTTCCCACCGACGCCATTACATCCCCACCTCTTCACCGAGCTTAGGATCTGAAGGTGCTCTGCAGCCACCGCTGCCCTTCACTTCTTGGAGCGCTGCCCCATTGGCTCCCTTCACTGCCTCCTCGCCGAACAACACCGAGGACAGTAATCCCTGAGCTGCCCCGGCCCCGAGCCACGACTCACCGCACCACCCCCTCACCGGGCTGGATGATCCGAGTGGCCAGGTCAAGGCTGCTCACACAATAGTTGCTCAATTTGCTTGTGATTGGTCTTAGGTGAGAGGACGTACCGAAATTATGAAGAAATTAATTTGACTTGTATCCAGCTAGGGGTGGAAATGGGGCGGGTATAAATGGGGAAAACGGGGTGGGTTTGTTAACGGGGTCAACTGTGGATGGATCATAACGGGTTTGAATAGGAAACGAGGCGGGGCGGGGTAGGTTATATCCTATACTGGGTTGCGTTATGGTTGGAACGGATTACCTCTTTTGGGTTGAAATGGGTTGCAACCCATGGAAATGTAATGGGGGAGCACCCATCTCGCCCCAATGAGGCCACAACGAGTTAGGGTTGCCACGGGTGATGCTGAGACGGCGATGGCTATGGCGGCGGCTCCCCATGGGCGGCGCTGAGACGGCGGCGGCTCCTCATGGGCGGTGGCTCCCCACGGGCGACGCTGAGACGGCAACGGCTTTCCATAGGGAGCGCTGAGACGACGATGGCTACAGTGGCGGTGCGTGTCACATTTCCTCTCTTCTTCCTCCCTCCCCCTGTCTCTCTAAGGGAAGCTCGAATCCATGTTTTTTACTAGCTTCTCCTAATATGCACGTGAGTAGTTCTTGCGCAGGTCACATATATGATCAGCGAACTGATTGTCTTGCTTTAGATTCGATAAGTGAACTATTATTTTGCATTACATTCATACCAGTACCGGTGTTAGTGATCTTGGTGCACTAATTTTAATCTTTTAGTGATATTTAGCATCATGTGGTCTCTGAGGGCATCTCTTTTCCGTTCTTATTTTAATCTCTGTCATGTTCATATATTATTAATACATTCACCTAATTCTATATACCGTAGTTAAGAAAAAACAGAACCTTGTATGTGAGGTGCTACTTCTTTTGACATAAAAATATGTAGAGGGGGTGCCATTTATATTCTTAGCATTTGTTCTATTTTTAGGTTCTAGGGTGTTCTTACGATGATATTCTCTGCATTTGTTCTATTTTTAGGTTCTACGATGTTCTTATCAAAGTATATAGTAGTATAAGTTTAGCCTTTGCTGTAGATTTTAACAATTCCATTCTTATATTTTATTCATGCCATTGTATAATTTATACCATGTAATGTTGATAGGAGAGAGCAAGGCAGTCGGACATTAGGAGGTGCTTCCATATAAAATCTGGATATAGAAGTACAATGGATTCCTAAGCCTTTAGATGCAAAGTTCTTTAGTAAGATAAGCTTATAGGAAGAGCACACATATTGCTGTAATCATGTCCTCAAACATGTTGGAGACTTTGGTTACTGGAGATTCCTCTGAGGAGCTTTCACTAGTAACCCCACATAGCCGTAAGAGATCAAAAACTTGGAAGTACTTTATAAAGAATTTGGTTGTAGAGGATGGGGTCCAAAAGGTTGTGTGTAAGTACTGTCATTTAAGATACATGGGAATAAATGGATGATTATATGCTAGCACTTTGCTAATATACTTGAAATAGTTCCTAACATTGATAATGTGATTAAGATTAGTTTAGTGCTATATGGTATGTTGATTAATGTCTATACGTGAAGCTGTTCCATCAATACTACGTGGTCTCTGTTCCATCTTGCATGTGACTGGTAGCTGGCAAGGCAACGGGGCAAGCTTGACTAGCTATGAGCCTGCGATCCCAATTGGGGGCAACGGGTTGGTGAAATGGGTTCAACCCATATTTTTAAAAATGGGTTGGCTTGGAATAGAGGAAGTGCATGTGCGGATAGGTTTGGGTTGGTTTCAATAAATTGATTTAGGGGCTATTTGGTTGCTCGAGCTATCTCAACCTAGCTTGTATGAGTCAACCAGGCTGAGATGCCTGGCTGAAGAGATGCGAGTGATGTTGTTTGGTTACACGTGCCTGCATGCAGCTGGTCCTGCTCGTGCCTCACACGAGCCTGCATGGCCGGATACGGCCGATTCGAGCGTACGCGGTGAGCCTGGCTAGTGTTTTTGCATCACTTGGGCCAGGTTCCAGAGGATACACAGCTAACCAAACACCGATTGGCTGCACGGGGTGAGCCTGGCCAGCCCACGTGCAGCGAACCAAACACGCCCTTATGGAATGGGTTGGGATGGGTAGTCGGATGATTGTTTTATGGGTTGGGTTGGATTAGGGGTGGGTTTAAACCCATTACCTGGCCTATATTCACCCCATCTAGTTGCCTACTCATTTCTACAAGTTTCTATACCCTAAAAGGTCATATTATTTTGTTGGAAGCTGATTTTGTCCGACTTTACCACAGTTCTTTCTTAAAAACATAAAGAGTTAAAAAAACTTAAAAACATAAAGAGTTAAACAAAATGTGGCATTTGTCGATAAAGCTTAAGCACGTCTGTCATCTGTCATATACCGATATCCCTCTATTTCGTGGTAGGCCGTTGCTTGGATACATGCTCACACCAATGACCGGCGATGGACACAAGCACATGCGCGCGGCCGCGCGCTGCCTCGTTCGCCTGCGCGCGGGTGCGGCCATAGCGCCGCGTGTACTCCCTCGCGTGATATGTACGGAGTACGTTTTTGTCGGCTTTTGCGCTTCGTTTTGCCTCCTGCTCCGGTGTTTGCTTTCGCTAGGAAGGGCATGCAGATGCAGATGCAGATGCCTCGAGATGCTCCGGAGTGTGGCCGCTCCGGGAGACAAGGTTCGTGCATTCTGGCGATGAAGCACGGACGAATATACCACGACTACTGCACTCTCTTCTATGCTTTTGGCCTTGACGTTAAATTTTATAAACTTTAAAAAAGACTATTTAATACCTCAAAAAGATATAAGGTAATACATCATTTTACTTGTATAAATACTAAATTTTTATATAATTTAATTTAATTTAAGCCGAAACAAACACGATCTTTATTCCTTTAAAGCCACAAGTTGCTTACCGGCCTGGTCGACACACCAAATCTAGGGTATTGATTTGCTTCGATCTGATAGCTCTAATTGAGAGTTGGATCCTTGCAGCCCTCATGCGCCACCTCCAGCATAGCCGCACGACGCACCATGACAGCACGATTTCATGAAGCAACTGCTGCCGCTCCTTGCAATGCCCACCACTTCGCAGTACGGCAGTGGCACATTTTCGCCTCCATTCACCGCCTCAAATGCCGCCTCCGCCGCTGCCTTCGCCGGTTGTAGCTTCACCGCTGTTGCCACCGCATCTCGCCAGTCGGTGCGTCCATCGCCGCCGTCACCCTTCCGCGCCCGAAGTGCCATCCCCTCCACCTTCCACGTTCCTTCCCTACCTCTTCGCCAAGCTCCGGATCTGAAGCTACTCCGTCGCCACCGCTACCCTTCACCTCTTGAAGCGCCCCACCATTGGCTCCCTTTACCGCCTCCTCGCTGAACAACGCCGAGGACGGTCATCCCTAAGCCGCCCCAGCCCCACGGCGCCACCACGCCTCGACCCCGGCCCAGGCCCAAAGCCACGACGCGCCGCACCGCGCATCGCCCCCTTCCCACCGACGCCATTACATCCCCACCTCTTCACCGAGCTTAGGATCTGAAGGTGCTCTGCAGCCACCGCTGCCCTTCACTTCTTGGAGCGCTGCCCCATTGGCTCCCTTCACTGCCTCCTCGCCGAACAACACCGAGGACAGTAATCCCTGAGCTGCCCCGGCCCCGAGCCACGACTCACCGCACCACCCCCTCACCACCGACGCCACTGCATCCCTCGACGCCGACATCGTCACTCCCTCTCCACCTCAGCCGCCAAGCGCCCCCGTATCTCATTCGTTGCCAGATTCGCTGCCGCATCCCTGACGCCGACATCGTCGGCGCTGCCACCATCACTCCCTCACCGCCTCTACCGCCACCTCAAGCTCCCCTGCAACATCTCCTTCATGTACGTGTTCCTGTTTCATGTGCTGCTGGTATCTAGGTGATCAGAAGAATTATAAGTCATAAGCTTGAAGGAAAATTATGCAATATATGTGTTTTACATGGGATTCTCTCAATGGTTGTCTTAAGTTCATTTGTGTGTTTCCCACGATAGCAATACATATAACAATTAGTTTTTTTCACTTTTGCCATTTTGATTTATATTGGTTTAGGACAGTGCTTGAGTAGAACCTGGATGTTTCTTTTTGTATAACAACATAATCGCTTTCTGTATGTTTCTTTTTCTATTCTTGCATTTCTCAAGTTCCAGATTTACCAAGATGCATAACAACTCAAGTAAAGTGAGCATGATTTTTTATGTCCTTACCATTGTACCAAGTTTTGGCTTATCAACCAACTTGTTGTCAAGCTCTCCTTTGTATGTTGAAACAACTCAATTGGAGAAATGCCATAGGAAACCTTTTCCATTGAATGGACATGGTTTTTGCCCTGTTGAGTATCTAATCCGCCACACTGCTCTCACATACCTTGCCCTGTATGTTTGCGCTTCCTAAATAGTGAGTAGATGTTTTTCAACTTTTGCTCATGATTTATGAGTTCTACGTGTCATATTGCTTGAGTATGAATCTGTGCATAGGTATAGTTTACGTGTCACATTGCTTGAGTTTGGGATAAATTTCCTGTGGTCGGTCCAAATACTCCGTGTTGTTGGATTGACTATGCTACAGTTTTGATAAAATTAAACCGCCTATCACTAATGCCAACGGTTACATTAAGCTACAAGAACCCCTTGTGTGACACACACAATTGGCTTAAAATACTACATTTCCCCATGTTATTCCAATATATCAAATGCTAACGAATCATTAATTCAAAAACTTTTATTCCCTTGCTCTTGAAATATGTCCTTTTTGGGTTTGTGAGTGGCTTATAAATTCTTACATATTTTCCTATATTGAACTAATTATTTAATACTATCCGAGAGATTCATGGATCCAAAGTCCAGTATATTACTACCTCCGTCCCAGAAAGAATGCTCTTTAAGGTTGTTTTGGAGAAATTAAGAATAAATGTATGTAGGTGGGAATCTATAGTATTTATAGTGATGGGAAGAGAATCTAGGGGTATTTTATAGTGGTGGGAGGAGAATATAGGGATACTTTATAGTGGAGGGAGGAGAATCTAGGGTATTGTGCAGTTAGAAGAGCACTTATTTTGGGACAAATTTGAATCCTAGAAGAGCATTCTTTCTGGGACGGAGGTAGTAGTTGATAAGGCTAAAGAAAGGTGCATCCTTCGTATTTTTTTTTCTTTCATATGTTTTTATTCTCTGTGGCACACTTTGCTATTCCCATGTAATGGGTGTCATAACAGGTTGAGTATACGGGATATAGAGATAACGAAGGGAGGTGGGTCTCTGTAGATTCAAATTCAAGTTTAAGTCGCTGCTCCCAACAGAAAAATACCTATGAATAAGGTGTGCTCTGGTATCTATATTAAATTGGAGTGATAAAAGGGAAGATTTTAATAGGAATCTGTTCATAAGCTGCTTTATTATGGTTTGGCACCCTATTGTTTTCTATTACACAATGAGCATTTTTTTCAAATTACTCTTTCAGTTTTCTCTTTCTTTGTTGAAGGGCCATGAATCTTAAATGGTAGTATGCTATCAAGATTTTCCAATGTGATGATCTTTAATTTGCATATTTACGAACTCAAATTAGAGTTTTTTTACACGAAGTGAGATAATCCTTTCAAAATATAAGGTGTTAATGTATTAAAAAAGTCAACATTTGTTACTTTTTAGTTAATAATGAAACAAAAAATGTATATGCTTAGTGTTATGCAAGACATGTGATATAGTTGGATTCATATTTGAAAGTACTTTTGTATTATACTAATTTTGTAGTTGAAAATATCTTGTGATAGAAAATAATAGCAAAAGTTCTACATGAAGACTGAGTCAAAAAATTACACGTCTTATATTTTGAAATGGAGAGAGTATTACTTTTTGAATGCAGCCTATGTAGAGAATTGAAATGAAAGTTTTTTTTTTTTTGGAAAATGAGGCTAACTTGCCCTTATTAGACAAGAACTGAAAAATAAAGTTATAAAGTTTTTGATTTGTATTTATTGGTGTAATCATTGTTGACATTCAACGGCAAGTTTTAGCACACCATGGTACGGTACCTGCCCACTGTCCATGACGGGCCAGCGCGCTCCTGGCTCTTCAACTAGAAGGCAGGATCTATACATAGCTGGGCAAAGCTATGTGAGGCGCTCCACTCTAGCTTTGAAGGGAATTGCTCGCCCCCGGGTCGCCCCCGCGACCTCAAACGAGTGATTCAGTAAGAAGGAGAAAGCCTCCCACACTACGTCTGTCGATTCCTAAAGGTCAGGAATACTATCCCTAACATCTTCGATGAACCCATTGTTGAAGCTTTCATAGAGGGGTGATGAACGAACAATTCATCCAAGACCTATAGATCTTGTAAGGTTGCCCTACTGCCAAGCTACTACAGGTGGTGGAGCGATATGTAAACACCAACGAGGAGCTTCGGCGCAAGCGCCCAAGTTCCCGGTCGTAGCAACGAGCAAGCTCCATTGAGCCACTATCCAGTGAGAGGCCCAGGAAGAAGAAGAAGAAGAAGAAGCCCACTAGAGTGGTCGCCACGCTCCCAGAGTGCGATGCGGCACCAAAGGGGAAGAAGTAGAGACGCTCGCATTCTCCTCGCCAGGAGGGAAGCGGCGGTACCAAAGGGAAGAAGAACGACATACTAATCCTCCCCCTAGCAAACCGGCGGTACTGCAGGCTTCACTAGGCATTTGGACATGACCTTCGCAACTGCAGGGTATGGGCCATGCGCCTGGAAGAATTTTACGAAGAAAAGACTCCACTGCCAGAACTGATCGAGCCAGACCATGGTGGGCAGAGCAACGGAGAGGGAGAACATGAGCGGCCTGAGCAGGAATACCCGAAGGTAAACCGCCATGTGGCAGTCATCTTCAGAGGATCTGCCGCTTAGATCTCCCGCTGCGAGCTAAAGTCGGCAGCTCGAGAAGTCCATCGCATCGATGGAGAAGCGTCGTCGAGCGAGCCTTTTCGATGGGCAGGAGTCGCTATCTCCTTCACCAAGGAGGACTTGTCGTCAAGAGCTACCAAGCCCCAGAAGCTGCCTTGGACCTTGGTCCGACCATTAGCAACACCACAGTCGGGAGGGTTCTGATAGATGGCGGCAACTCCCTTGATCTCATCGTAGCAAAGGCATTGGACAAGATGCAAGTCCCTCGCTCCAGAATAAATATTGTGGCGGTCCCATTCCATGGCATCGCCCTAGCTCCTTAGTCACACCACTTGGGCAAATCGTTTTGCCCCTGACATTTGGAGGTCCGAGCAACTTCCGAACAAAGATGATCACTTTTGAAGTGGTCGATATTGAAATGGCTTACAATTTCGTCCTAGGAAGGCCTGCCCTCTCCAAATACATGGCATCCACACATCACGCCAACCATTATCTTAAAATTCCGGGATCAAGGGGCGTCATCACAGTAAGGGGCAATCACAAGACAACCCTCACGTGCGACGAGAAGGCACTCTCTTTGGTCGGGCAGCTACCCCAACGCGGCCCTGAGCATCCAAAGAAATCGGCGTGCCCAAAGTGTCGGTGCAACCTCAGGAGGCAACAAAGGAGGTGGCTATAGTGCCAGGCGAGCCTTCCAAGGCAACATATGTACGATCTTCTCTAGATCCAAAATAGGAACTCGCATTCGTAGCTTTCCTCCAGGCCAATGTGGATGTTTTTTGCGTGGGAACCATCTGATATGCCTAGTGTACCTTGGGAAGTAATTGAGCATAGGCTAGCAATACGGCCTGATGTAAACATGTTAGGCAAGCCCTACGGAAGTTCCCACAGTGGAAAATCGACATCATGGGTGAACAAACAAATTGCTCAAAGCAGGTTCATTCACGAAGTACAGGAATCAATGTAGCTCGCGAATCCGGTGATTGTTTAGAAAAAGAGGGGTAAGTGGTGTATGTGTGTCGATTACACATCACAACCAGTCATAAAAGCACCCCGCCTAGGTTCTAGAAAGAAATAAAAGAAGCGTTCAGAAACATTTTGATCATCAGAAGACTCCAGTTCGAAGATGACCTACCTCCAGTACTTTGGAGCCGGACTCCATCATATTCCGCAGCATTTCCCACTGCTCTGCCTCTTCGGCATCATTCGCCTCATAGCCTTCCATTTCTTTCCTCCATTTGACGCGGAGGGGAGGAATATAGGCAGGCGCCGCGGGGTGAGGGATTTTCTTGATTTCTGGTTCTGAGCTTTCTAGAGCTGGAGCTGGGATGGGGCCCTTAGCCTTAGATGTCGGAGGAAGGCCCTTTGGCGACGAAGCAGTCGACGGATGTGCTCGATGGTGGGCCGAGTCCCTAGTCAGGGCTGGTTCAGCCTGAGAGCTTGGGGTGGAGGATTAGTGGTTGCGGTAGCCGGTACTTCTACGCTTGGAGTTTCCATGGGAATGTCAGTATTGGGTTTCCTGTGAATGAAAGAAGACGTTAAATATGCAATTCTAATGAAATAGCCGAAGAAGAAAAGTGTTATAAGGATAAACCTCTGCGACACTTTTATTTTAAGGCCCACGCCTTTCCGAGCGGCATGACCACTCGGGATTGAGTTGGATGGACCTTCTGGCCCTAACGCTAGTTCCGTATTTGCGACTGTTGACGACGGTGGGCTTGGAGCATGTGTCGCGAGAGAGATACTTTCTTTTGGCCCCTAGCGGCGCCGATGCAGATGTGGTGTATCATCTTCCTCCTCGTCCTCATCTGAGTCCCTAAAGACAACTCCTTTGCCACTTTTGGCCGAAGGAGCGTCAGCTTAGGTGGCGCGGCTTTATGGCCGGGGGCTTCAGGGACTAGATGAACAGAGAAAAATGCCGCCCGATCCTGTAGAAGGTATAAGCCGGGTTAGAAGACCTGACCGATTTCAGGACGTCGAATGGAGTTGGTGGAGAAGAAATTCTTTGCTTACTTCTAGAGGCGGTTTGATAGCCTGCAAGGATTCGAGCAACTGGTGTTCTCGATAAGCGTGCCCAAGGTGAAGGCATCGGAGATTCTGGTAAGGAAGGCCTTCTCGGGGAGTTTGTCTTCACCTTCCCGAGTGGAGTCCTTAGACCCTGAATATTCAAATCCAAGGTGGACATGTTCCTTTAAGGGATAGACACGGCAGAGGTTGTAGTTTATTACAGCTCCGACAACGGTCAGCCCCCTTATTTTTAAATTCCCAAGAAGGGGAAGCAGTATCCTAACTTGGCTACCTTCGCTCTCGGCAAGAGGGGAGGACCAGGAAGGAATGACTACATGACAATTTACGGTGAATGAATGAAGGAATGGTGGGAGATTGGCGCAATCGAACCATTCGGCTTGCCAGCCCTTGTTCAAAATTTTTATGGGAAAATCGGGATATAACTTTTTGGCCCCTTCTCTTAGCTGAAAGCCTACACCCCCAACGGCCTTGGAGGCTACCTTATTGGGGAAAAGGTTTGAGAAGGAAAATAGTTCGGAAGAGATCAAAGTGGGGCGATATCTCGAGATATGCCTTACAGAGATGGACGAAGACGATGATTTGGAAAATAGAATTAGGGTTGAGATGACTTAACTCAATCCCATAAAAATGCAAAAGGCCTCTATGGAAGGAGGATCATTGAAGGCCGAGACCACAAAGGAAGAATGACTCGAAGACTATTACCTCGTGGACACAAGGGGTAGGGGAGGATTCACTGGCAGGGGCGTGACATGAAATTGGCTCCTCTGATGGAAGCGCATCGGCGGATACAAGCTTCTGGAATCGCCCGTCGGTGGTTATAGACTTCATCCACTCCTTGGAGGTCTTGATCGCCCTCGCGGCGGTGGGAGATGACGGAGCCATGAGTAGATCAAGACTGGTGGCGGCAAAATGTGCGCGGATTGCGAACCCTATCGGCGGAGATCACTGGAGCGAGTCGAACGGTGTAAGAGAACAATGGCCGAGGTAGAGTGTTTCACATTCCTTGTCCCCAAATTTAAAGGGCCGCAGAATGTATTTGTTGCCGGGCCTTAACGAGAATTGAAAGTGCGGGCTATTTTGATGGTTGTGGAACAAAACTACTCAGATATGCTGACTGTTGTTCATGGGAAAGGAAAAATATTGAGTGGCATATTCGGATCTAGATTGGTCTACTCGTGCAGATGAAGATGAAATCAGTCGGGGTTCGGCAGATATGGCATGATCAGAAGGATTTGAAAGGCCAAAGGTTTTTCATTGATATGATAAGCAGCTCTTAGGCTGCATTACAGAAGATTTTGTAGCACAGTACAATAAGATAGGGCTCGTCGCTGGCTTGCAAACGATCAAAAGATAAAAAACCTAAAAACTTGGGCCCAATCCATTTAAGAAAATTGTGATCCCCTTAACAGGCTTTCTCGACAATACGTCACGAACAGTGATAATACGTTGTTGACATCGAGCCTATTTTGGCCTTAGTACACCCAATAAGGGCATATGACCGAAAGCACTACCCATTAAAAGTGTCGCATGGAATACCTCATGTTGGGTCACTAGCCAACTTTGCATGTTCAAGGTTGGGTGTTGATGAGATGTGGATACTGTTTCGGAGGTATGCCCCTGGGCGATCACCAGTTGTATACCACAACCCAGATAAAAAATGCCTCTCGGTCAAACTTTATCCAAACGGTACACCATTAAGTGGGTCACTAGTTGATCGCTCCTCCGGTTGGGGCAGGTACCAGTCGGCTCAAAACGCACCCCATGCTGGGCCAAATGCTAAATTCTGCAATACAGAATCGGGCGTTTGATGCCGCATACCCCTAAACATGCAAAATGAAGTATACTGCAGGACAGGAATAGCAATTGCACATCTTACAATATGCCCCATGATGGGCTAATTACTGTTTTCACAAGATGAAAATGGGTGCAGAACAGCAAATCCATTGGAATACACCATTAAGAGCAGAGTAGCGTGCGTCATATAACAGGTTGATTGCTAGATTTTATGTATCGCCGAGTCGGGCGTTGCTCTCAAATTCTAACTTAAGATCTCTTTTGTTCTTTACAATCTCCTTTCAGATTATTGGAATGACCAAACAAACTAATCGGTGGGATATCTAAATCAATTGCAAAGCACTCGGGGGGCTAGTGTGGACAGCATGGCCCTCGGGTATCTTTACAGAAGGCCCATGAAGTAGTGGACGGGGGTGGCCCCAGCCGGCTGGGTGAGGAGGTATGTCCCTCAGACTAGATCTAACTTGGATGCCAAGGATAGTACTTAGGATGGAGTTTGATCTCGTTTGATTAGAATATCAATATCTGTAAATACCGATGCGTGTACGTGTTGGACATTTTAGAGATAGAATTCGGTACAACAAACTAGATACGATCATGTAACCTTATCCCCCTGCACTATATAGGCGTAAGATCATCATCTCATCTAATCTTAACCACATCATACGATCTCGAGACCTCCATTGTAATCGAGATCCTCATAATCTCAAGAACACATGACTAGTGTTTTACCTCATCCCTGAGGGCCTAGACCTGTCTAAAAAAGTCTCCTTGTCCGGCGTTACCATCTGGCTTAAGATTCTACGCAATCCACATAAATTCTATTACCGACAAGTAACCCCAAGGTTACACCCGTCGACAGTTGGTGTAGGCATGGTTGCATCAAGAGTAGTGATGTCCTCATCACATAGTCCTTTGTGTAGGAGAAAAGTGGCCAAAAAGTTATGGTGAGTATTAAAACCACCTGAGTGATTGAGAGTACCATTCGAGGAATTTTTGAACTTTATTGCAAAATATTTTCAACCACTCTGAGTTTAGACCCCAAAAGAGTGTGTGATGACACTCTGTCAAGATTGTTCGCTCTTTCAACCTCCTAAGATAAGGTGAAAATTTATGAGGTGTTACGAGTATGAAACTTAGGTGGGTATAAACTCTTATACCAACCTTTAAAAGGGAAAGGAAAAATGTTGAATTGTATACTTGATACTTTCAAGGTAAGAGTGATTTCTGCAAATCCTGATCCACCAAGTTTAGACTTTGCATTGGATGAGCAAAAGTTCACGCTTCAGGGTGTTGACAGCCGATAAATACCATTTTCGCTGCCAATTTCCTAATAATCTGGAGTATACAGTAAGGTTTCATGCAATATTTGCTTACGCTAATATGGTTCCACGAGCTTTGATGGATATATGACGTAGGTAGGTATTTAATGAAAGTCGACTGGAAACCAGCTAAGTGGTGGGCCGGTCAGCCCCACCTAGGTGTAGGTGGGCTGGCCCGACTTGGCGGCTTCCGAGCCTCCCACCTCACCTTCATGCAAAGGAATCCGAGGACATCATCTAAACTACTCTATAATTGAGCAGTTGGTCTAGATCCAACTACAAATCACATCCGTCTATTTCATCAATCCATCGTCCAACAGCCATAATTTTTCAGAAGTTTGCTATCAAGTATAGAGCACGGACTCTTGACTCGATACGTATAGACCACGAACTCTTGCCCATAACTCGATATGTATAGACCACAGACTCTTGCCCTTATATACATATACGTAGAGACCACGAACTCTTGACTCGATACGTATATACCACGGACTCTTGACTCGATACGTATAGACCACAGACTCCTACGCATAACTCGATACGTATAGATCATAGACTCTTGCCCATATATACATATACGTAGAGACCACAGATTCTTGACTCGATACGTATAGTCCACGGACTCTTGACTCGATACGTATAGACTATAGACTCTTGCCCACAACTCGATACGTATAGACCGAGGACTCTTGCCCTTGCCTATATATACATATACGTAGAGACAACGAACTCTTGACTCGATACTTATAGACCACTAACTCTTGACTCGATACGTATAGACCACGGACTCTTGCCCATAACTTTATACGTATTGACCACGGGCTCTTGCCCATATATACATATACATGGGATTATTTTTTATTCTCCCATTACAAAACTTTCTATTTTTTTCTAATTATTCCTACACTAGAACTAACAGGCTAGCACTCGTGGAGACCATGCATGGACTCTTGCTCATATATACAAAGGATTAATTTTTATTCTCCCATTATAAATCTTCCTAATAATTTTTTCTAGACTAGAACTAACAGACTAGCACAGTACACTATAAATAGGGCAGGGGCAGGCACATACGCCCCAATCATACATATTCATACATATGAAACGTCTGCCCAGACCGGGCGGTGGAATAAATTCAGAACTCCGTATAGAAGTAGGAGTATTACATAGCTCTGTTAAGAATACGTTCCAGTATCCTCCCCTCCATGTCAATGCGTGCGGACGTGTATATCCTGTTAATTAAGCTTGCAGCGCGGTAAATAACAATTGTGATGCACATATATAATTACAATTTACAACCTGAGCGGCCCATCGAGAGAACACATCGCTACTTTTAAATAAATGAGTAAGTGTCACATGTATTTATGCGTACATCCATGTACAGAATTGATTTGTTAATAAAAAACAATTATTTGCATGTTATTGCACCCGTTAATTAATCTATATCTATATTCTTGATTATCTGTTATTTAATTTTGCTTGTTTAGATGTTTCATGAGATGAGCCATGTTAATATCAACCGAATGAGACAACCAATGCAATAAGGAATGCTCCTACACCTGCTTCATATAGATATAGATGTAGACAAATAAAAAAAATTGCAAGTGTTCTAAATGTTACTTTTTTTCTACAAATTGTTGATATTAGCATTGCTCCGACGACCGACGTGCTTTGCACGTGCATGCTTGCTAGTATTATCATTGGATTAGTCGTCGGTGGAATCAAGGGAGAGATTAGGGCCTCATTTCGATTGACGGGCCGATCATCTGCATGTCCGACACATACACTCAAAGAAACCGATACCTCCGTCGATCTGGGAAATAAAAGACAACGTGAGTACATCGGAGGGCCATGGGACATCGGCCCCATCTAGACCGGCCAACTTGGTCCTCACTCGAGTGCGAACGAAATTGTTAAAGACGGTTGCATAACCATCATTGGAGAAGGATCCCGGCCGTCCCACCATAAGACGGTGGATCAGAGGCTCGGCTGGCCTCGGATTCGCGCCCCCGCCAAGCTCCTCCGGCCACAAGTGCCTTCGTGGTCCCTAAGCCCTATAAATATGGGTTTCACAGCTGGGGAACACACACCACATCAAGGAACTCTCATTTTCCACTTTGTAGAGTAGGCTAGTACTTGTGAGTTAGAGTCGAGTCGAGTTTCTCCTCGGGACTCCGAAGAAGTCTTTAGAAATATTCGTAATGGTTTTGTATCTTTTTTTTTTTATAAGACTGCAATATCATTTAAATATAAAGTTTTCCTTTATCTTTGTAGAGTATTTATTTTCCGCAGTTAGTTACTGTGGACTACATAGGCCCTGGGTATACTCTAGAAGACCCATGAGGAGGCAGATGGGGGGCGACCAAGTCGGCTGATCAGGATAGAAACCACTCAGATTACGCATGACCTGAGCGCCATGGATGCTCCTGAGGATAGAGTCAGCACTCCATGTAATTAAGAGATTCATACTTGTATATCATGCGACGGTATAACCGAATTTGGTACCATGTACTGAATAGAACCATGTAACCCTATCCCCCTATACTATATAAAGGGAGGGATAGGGGGCATAGGTAGACACATCTTCATCATCGAATAGCTGCATCAGCATAGATACCTCCATCATCTGCGAATTCACGCAGAGACATAATCCCAGAGCACAGCACTAAGGTATTACCTTCGAGTTGGGGGCCCGAACCTGTATAAACTCCTGTCTTGTGTTACCTTCTAGCTTCATTCTAGCGTATAATCCCGTAACAAATTCATTGCTGACGATGACCCCCGATTAGCCATCAGTCGAAAGTTACTTTAGTATTTTATTGTGGAATCCTAGTGTAGTACTTTGGAGAGACTTATTTAACCATGTCTATACTTGCTTACAGATATCTTGTCCGGGTTTAGTTAGCCAATATGGCTCGCAAAGACGAAATACTTTCTTCGACAATTGTGGAGAAGTATTGGTATTAACTATTAATTGTAATCGTGGTGCCTAGATTAATCCTAACCGGATTGACGCCCAACCCCATGATCCATGTGGTAAGTAGCTGGCAGTGACACTGCCTGTCTATCCTTCGTAATCTGCCAGCGTTCGGGTTGGCTCCATAAGGCCCTTCGGGAGTAATCGTAACTACTTTGTTTCCGTTTTGGTTGCGGCTAATATCGAGCTTGCCGTGCTCCGAAGTAAGACAAGATAGAACAAACTAATTTAGGCTTCCATCTCGTAAATTTATCCGAAGTAAGGTCAAGTAAATTTGCATACTTGAGCAAATTATAGAACAAACTAATTTAGGCTCCCATCTCGTCTTCTTGTTCTCCCAAGGAACTAAGCTGAACTCTTAATTCCCCGAGTCTCCAGTGTGTGTCATTGCACAATCACTATTACACTTGCCCCTGCAATATTTTGGCTGGAATATTAATTAGTAGATGAATCTATTTTTATTTATCGATATAACTTACCTACTTCCCTAAAGAAAATTATGATATCCCAGAATACTTCTGGGTGAAATGTTACAATGGTAATCTATGCCCCGCAGTACTACATGAGCCTCAAATTGCAGAGAAAAAAGTCTCACTGCCTTCTCCTACTGTAAACAAGCTTCTCAAATCATCCAAAAAAGATGCACCCTCGCCTCCACCGGAGAAGCATGACCCTGTGTCAATTGCAGAGGAGGAAGCCTCGCTGCCATCTCGTAATAATGTATACAAGCTCCACAGATCATCCAAGAAGCATGACCTTGTGCCAACTGCAGTGTCTTTTCCTACTGCTCCAGCAAAGAAAAGTGCACCTTCGTTGCCTCCGCAGGAGAAGCATTACCGTACCTTAGCAATCCCCAAAAAGAATGAACTGGAACACGACAAGGCGAACCCGCTAGTGCAGCAAGACCCAAAGACTGACGCCAATAAGCCGCATGCTGAAAAAATAAGCCAGTTGACATCTCGTTCCTAAAGCAGGACAAACAGCCTGCTAAGAAAATACCAAAGGAGAAGCAAGCCTCTAATCCTCAAGAGAAGGAAAGGCAGGCCTCTAAGCCTTATGAGAAGGAGAAGCAGGCCTCAGAGCCTCAGGCGACTGTGAAGCAGGCCAAGGAAGTTAGTAAAAGTTGGACAGACACCAAGAGAAAATGCCAAAGGGTCAGCCTTTGATGACAAAGGATGAACTGAAAAAGGCAGGAGAAGCATGTGTGGCACAATATACATGATTACTACATGAAGGCTTATGAAGAAGACGCCGATAAAATCAACATACCCATGCCGTACAAACAACATCACATTTTGAATACTGACGGCTTATTCCTTGTGGGCTTCAACGACCTATACAACCTCTTCATCCTTGATGCCTTAGATCTCTTGTTCGTACGGTGCTTCACACTATAAGTCACTTGGCAATGAACATTCATTAATTAGTACACCGGTAATGGTCCTCAATCTAACTACTTTTGTTATTAACGTGAGAAGAAGTTGCCCGGGACAATTATTGATCCCCAGTGGTGTACCGATATGATGATCACAACATCGCGCAATGATGTCGTGGAGCTTGTGGCAAAGAACAAGATCCATTAATTATCGTACAACAGACTTCTTCTGCAATCCTAGTGGACATTTTGTCCTAGTAGTCATATTCCCCAAGTGAGATAAGACGTGGTACCTAGATTCGTCAAGACCAATAGATGCAAAAGGTAAAGTAAAGTGCGTGATTACAACACTATCAAACATGTCATCTACACGTCAGTGCGGCCTGGCTTAGTCGTTTTCGATATATCAATTTTTCAAACATTCAAATGTAGCCTAATCCATTCCTCTTCTTGCTGGTCATTTCTTCGATATGAGGAAAAACAGCATGGGAAGACACTTGCCCATAAATTGAAACACCTAATGTCATTCGAGGTATGCTACCAAAAATATATCCTAAGTTACATTTTTATATGGATGATCTAGCAGTAATTTTTGTGTATTCCACGGTGCACCCACAACCATTGGAACACGCCGGCGGATTCTATGTTACGATCAGAATGCTCGTAATAGCGAACACATCAAAACGCATCATGGACCCCAAGTAAGTGATTCTTCTAGCAAAAGACACATATATAGTGCATTAATTTTCTTTCAAAGCTAACATGAAAATGGTTACATACAGCTTATGCAAGATTATGCGAAAACACCCATTGACAATGCTGCACTCAAAAAGCTTTGATGGCGTATCGCTTGGTTCTTGTTGTCCGAGGCCATCAACTCTACGGGCGAGTTCTTCTATTCATATTGAATTATGTGACTTATTACTGATGCATTGCGCTGTTACAGATACGCTATGTGAATGATTCAGTACTGCGGATCGCCCTAGCCCAAGTGGCTCGAAAGCCCTGTGCAAGCGGTTTTAGAACCGCTTGCAGGCAACCTCAACTGATGCCCGAGGGAGCCGCTAGTGATGGGAGCCGCTTGTGATGCCCCTCTGCAAGCGGTTCGCAGGGTGATGGCGCGGACAGGCCTGTAGGCCACGTGGGGGTTCTCTGCAAGCGGTTGGAGGCACGAACCGCTTGCAGAGAGGCATCTCCGCAAGCGGTTGAGTAACCGCTTGCGCAAACGTGCAGTTTACTAGTGCCTGGTTAATTTGGGAGGCGGCGCAAATAGATATTTAAATATATATTTCGACAGGGGATTTTTTTATTTGTCGTTTAAATTTAAATACATATACGATGAGCATATAATTAGCGATCACACAAGCTTAAATATATTAGATAATATATGTAATATTGTACACTTTATATACACCGGCCAAATTTACAAAGTTTATAATTAATATACATTGTGCAAAATGGACCGAAAAGTTCATTCTTTTCTTGCAGTACTCTTCTTGACGCTCTTTGACGACGTAGAAGTCGTCCCTA
>SPJY01031394.1:2578883-2692597 GCA_005191435.1 Raddia distichophylla
CGTGTACCATTACATCCCTGACTTGAGACATCATTAAAGCATCGAACACGCTGAGCAAAGCGGGTATCTTCCGCGGATGAGATATTATGTTTGATTCGGCTTTGGTGTTCCTGATGCGCTCGCTAGGTCCTTCGTAATCTATCTCTACTCCCTTTCCCTTGTCTTTGCATCTGGGAGGCTGTAGTTCTGGAATTTTCTTCCCATGGCGAAGGTTCATGAGGCATTCGTCAGCGCTCGGTTGATCAGAGGCTTCGTCAGGCTCTTCCGGAAAAAAAGGTATTCGTAAGAATCGCTACCAAGGTGAATCACCATGCAACTAGCTGAATGATTACTTTCGATATCGGCATCTTCGTTGATTGACTCTTTTTGTTGCAGAGCCTCTTCCACAGAATCTTTCAACAGGACTAGGGTGGGATTCCCGGGCTCGTACTCTTATGGCTGAGGGTTTAGACAATTCCTTCGTCTTCGTCCTTCGTCGATTCCTCCTCTTGCGGGCTGGCTTTCTAAGAACAACAGGTTTCCACATTCATGGAATTAGGAGGGGCTTGAAGGACTTCGACTTCCATACATACGGCTATCACGCAATACGGCTATCACGAACAAGCAAGATTGGGATGAGGAAGCGAGCTACATAGTGGGAGCCAGCTGGTTTGAAGTAAATTCCAATTTCAAAACTCAAGACGTGGGGAAGCTTTGGCACTGCGTGAGGGAGCGAATTTGGCCGTGCTGGAGAAACCCGCCTTAAAGAGGAAAGCCTTTTAGCGATGTAGGCATTGGCCCGTGTCAGGATGAAGGTATGTGTGAAAGCAAGGGAACTCTAATATGAGATAGGATACCTATCAGTGGTTTAAGTGATGGGTGATAGACCATGCACTTGCCTTGGATAGTGAGGAGTCATACAATGTATGGGAGACATTGTTGATCGTGTTCTCGAGGACTATGAAGACCAAGGAGTCATGAGTAGTGATCCCGTACTTAGTGTACTGGTTTAGTAGGGAAGCCTTGTGTTAAGGCACCGTTAAGAGTCGTCCCAAACTTTATCCTTGGGAATCTACTTTTTTGATTCCAAAACCTTTCTTTTATCTTTATTGATAGGTTGCGGATTCCAGTACTCAAGCACTAGAACCGCTTACTGATTCAACAACGGTTACTGATATGCCATGTTGACCGTCATTACTCTAAGAATGGTTCTGCCTCCAGTAGCTCTGTGGGCATTAAAAGTAGAGTTTCGGGGCTTCGTAGTTCTGCAAGCTTTCTGGATATCCCTTCGTTAGCCTTTTGAATTCAGCTATCAGTGAATCCTAGTTGAGGAACTCTGCATCTTTGGCTTGTAAGTGTAAGTACCGAATTTAAACTGCTAGCAGCTCTCTTTCTTCTTCAATGAGAACCGGGGAATTGAGCTGTTCATGCTCCTGATCTAAGGCACTCTCGCAGTTAGCAGTTAGAAGTCTTGTCTTTTAAGAAGCAGTAGACTGAGAGGCTTTGGCAGAATTGATCGAACTTCTTGCTCTCAGGATGCTTTCCTTGAGTCCGGGATGCTAGTTTTTTAGGATGATTCTATCGCATAAGTCAGGGGAGCCGGAGTAGAGATGAGCTTTTCACCATAGCAGTGAGAGCATCCGAGTGTATAAAAAGGCAAGGTGTTTGTTAGTGCATCCCTTTCTTTTTCTAGCAAGATATCAATACAGGTAGGCAGATGGGTAACCAGAGAAGCCCAAGGGGGTTATCGAGAGTCAACCCTGTCTGGCCTACAACCTTTTGGACATTGAGAATGTACACTCGAGGAGGAGCTGGCAGAACTACATGATTCACCCACTCGTCCCAGATAGAATACAATTTCTCTAACCAATAAGGTAGGTTTACCGGATTGAGCTTTTAGCCTAGAACGCCAGAATGGATAGACTACCTTTTTTATTGCCGCCTGCCTCTTCCTTTGCTGCTGATGGGTATCGAACTGCTTAATCGACAGAACGAGAGACTGACTCTGCCCCGACGTGGGTCCCGAACACGAAGGTGGCCAGTTGTATCTAGTTGTAAGGAAAGCCTCGGGCAAGTCGATCGGTGAGTTCAGGGAAGTTTCTGTTCTAGCACTAGGAATCGGTGCGTGCCGCTAGTATAAGCTAAAACAGAGGGCTTTGGAATAAAGAATTTATTCCGTACGCTAGGAAGCCGAACTTTCATCATCTACGATAATATGTGTTATGGGAGAGCCCGCCGATAACTCTCTTTTCTAGATTCCTAGACCTTGGTCCACGGATGAGATGAATTACTTCCGGGCTATGCTCGCTGAGGCAGGCCAAGAAGGTCTTCCAAGCCGCCCTCTCTTAGTTCAGGAAGAGATTCATTCAGGTTTTAATCCTTACCTTGGTCCCGTTCTAGCATTCCTTTAATTCATTTAATTACGTAATCGAAGAAGATTGGACTGCTCGGATATTAATAAGAAGTTAGCTCTTGCCCTTCTTTCTGTGGACGACTGTGAGAGATGGAGAAAGGCCAAGCGCCCTCTATGTATGAGAGCCTTTATGAATGCTATGGAATGACTCTTAATTAAGCACAGCTTTCTAAAGTCAAGCTGCCACTACTGCGAACGTCCCGGCGCATCCTGAGATTTCTAATCAAGGTAGTAAATACCTACTTTCATTATTTGCTAGACTAGCAAGTGTAAGGGGAGCCTTATAGATCTGATCTATACAGAATCGAGACCAATCTGACAGTCCCTAACTCTAAAGACCCTCTCACATGTAGAATCTTTCCACTAAGAAGACTATAGAAGACTATCCCTATCATAAGAGAAGTCATAAGACCCGAACGGCTCTTATGACTGATTTGATTAGTAGAATCAGGCTTAATTTACTTTTTATCGGCCAGATAGAAATCAGTCAATTTAGACGCTAGCTCCGCATCGGACCCTCTCCCTTCTTTTGGTAACAGGAGAAACTCGCTCGTCGGCGATGACAAGATCAAGATCTTCTGCTTGAACGTTCTCCCACTGTATGTAATAATATCAGATCTTCTTGGTTGAAGCCCCTTTGTACTTCTACTGTTCGATCTATTCGTTCTTTGACTTGTTCACTGGGATGCCCACAGTACTCCCTCGTTTTCAACATTGTAATACAATGTTCATGGTGGTACCCGTGTAGGTAATAGTTTGGCTTTCTTTTGCATTCACCCTTCAAACTAAGAATTCTATGAGAGAAGATATTAGTACCCGGCGTAATTGAATGGAAAAAGGCTTGTTGCATCCCGTGTGTAAAAAGTACTAGCTGTTTTCGCTGGTTTCAGCTACACCTGGAGTTATTAGTTCTCTTTTCTTGTAACCTATACTTAACCCATTCCTATACTCTACTACAAGGGCAGGGCTCTTTTTATGGGTTCTGGGATGCATAAGTAAGATTAAGGAAGTGCCTTTCCCGGGCCGGCCTCGGATGCGCAATAGAATAGAAAATGTAGTGAGCCTTGCGCCCCCGGAGGGGGTTGGGATGCATTTAATTGACTTGCTTGTTACTTCCAGGTCAGGCTTATTGAACCAGACTATTCCTATACATGTACTCAACACTTTCTAGGGAAGGGAAGGTTGCCAGGGCCTGTGAGTTCTGTAAATCATTTCATCGAAGAGGTTAGGCACAAGCTGTCTATCCAACCCAACCTTGTTACCTACACAATTTTTATCGATGCGGTGTGTCGCGGTGGTAACCTGCGCGAGGCCACGAGGCTTCTTACCGTGTTATCTGATAATGGGTTAAAACCCGATGCGTACGTTTGGCATTGCATGCTTGACGATTGTGGTGGGGTAATGGATGTGTATAATAAGATTAAAGATGAAGGGGTTGAGCCTGACCTTGTTACGAAAAATACACTCTTATTCGGGCTGTCGAAAGCTTTGTGGAAATCTGCCTCAAGCAAAGAGAATTTGAGATCATATGCTTCCTCGGGTCGAGTGGCTGGTAAACCATATGGAGAGAAAAAGGTTAAGTAGGTGACCTTCTTTCTATAAAACCCGTCACTCTAATGATGGCTAGGCTAGCGGCACCAAAACATGAAAGGAAAGCCTACCTAACTCCACTTTGCTAGGCCGCCTTCCCACTGAAGCTTAAGCTTCAGCCATTGCTTCTTTCGTCTAGCTTACTTCTTAGATAGCTTATAGCGGAAGTAACAATATTGATAGAAAAAAGCGCCTTACATGTGAAGCATCACTCACTGTGTCCAAAGCAAGCTTTTACTCATCGACCTGCCGTGCTAGTAGAGCCATCCTCCTATAGAGTAGGTGGGTAGTGTGGTCTGTAGAGCCATCCCCATAAAAGCCTGGGGTGTAGAGTGGTGTAGAGTCCCATCCGAAGCATGGAAAAAGTAGCCAAAGACGAGAGAGACAGTCGTAGGACAGAACAAGTGAATGCCCCCTATCGGGATAACTTGTTTTGGACTCGCATAATACACGAAGTGTGGAAATACTTTCATCCGTGAACTTCAAGTCACAAGGTTCAAAGAAAGGGCGGAGCTAAGCCTTCACAACAAGAGTGGAGTAGATCGGATTGGCAAGCAAGAGGTTCACCAATGAAAGTGAAGCAGAAAAGTATAAAGCAATAAAATAGGCCTCAGGGTGCGCACAAAGGAGAAGTCAACTAAGAGAAATTGAATTGAGTGCCGGTCAAGTACAGAATTGTCTTTCCTACGCATTTCCGAATATATAGTGGGCATTTGCAACAAGGAGAATGGGTATTCTACACCAATCTCGCCTTTTGGCAAGGGAACATATCCTAACGTAAAGGCGGTCATCTCCTCTTCTTACCTCTTGCTGTATTGAGGGTAGGCGGGATACAAGGTTGGGTTAGACGCACATGTACATGTACCATCTTTATTCCTTTAAAAGCATGAGTTGCTTACCGGCCTGGTCGACACACCAAATCCGGGCCATTGATTTGCTTCGATCTGATGGCTCTAATCGAGAGTTGGATCCTTGCAACCCTGATGCGCCACCTCCCGCAAAGCCACACGACGCACGCACGACAACACGATTTCACGAAGCAACTGCTGCCGCTCCTGGCAATGCCCACCTCTTCGCAGTACGGCAGTGGTACAATCCCACCTCCATTCACGCCTCAAACGCAGCCTCCGCCGCTGCCTTCGCCGGTTGTAGCTTCACCGTTGTTGCCACCGCATCTCGCCAGTCGGTGCGCCAATCGCAGCCGCCACCCTTCCTCGCCCAAAGTGCCATCACCTTCACCTTCCATGTTCCTTCCCTACCTCTTCACCAAGCTCCGAATCTGAAGCTGCTCCGCTGCCACCGTTGCCCTTCACCTCTTGGAGCGCCCCCCACCATTGGCTCCCTTCACCGCCTGCTCGTCGAACAACGCCGAGGACGGTCATCCCCGAGCCGCCCCAACCCCACGGTGCCGCCACGCCTCGACCCCGGCCCAGGCCCGGAGCCACGACGCGCTGCACCGCCTCCTCCCCGCCGACGCCACTGCATCCCCACCTATTCGCCGAGCTTCGGATCTGAAGGTGCTTCACCGCCACCGCTGGCCTTCACTTCTTGGAGCACCGACACCATTGGCTCCCTTTGAAAGGATCGTTATGCCCCCTAGAGGGGGGGTGAATAAGCAAATAAAACAAAATTGCGGAATTAATAAACTCAAAACAGTGACCAGTTCGTCAGATGTTCCGATGTAGGTCGGATGTTCCGATCTGATCCAGAGAGCCCTGCGCCGGATGTTTTGATCTGGGTCGGATGTTCCGATGTACGTCGGATGTTCCGATCCAGGCTGTATTGGAAACGACGAAAACCTGCAGTGAAAACTGATTTCTCGCAAAATCAAGATTAGATCTACTCAAAACTATTCAAAACAAGCCAAAAACCAATAGTAAAACAACTACTCAAGACCAAGACAAAGAACACGGTTAATTTTTGTTTACCGATGTTCGGATCTTTGAAGGGAGATCCTACTCACCGTTAGGGAAGGCACAAAGCCCGGATCACCAAGACCCTAATCCCCTCTCGGCGATGCACAACAGCACTCACCGGTGTCCACTAGATGAATCCTTTTTCTTGCGGAAGCGGAATCACACCTTCACAAACTCCGAAGGCACACAACACGAAGCTCGGCGGCTCACCGGCGACACCTAACCGTCTAGGAGCCCATTAAGCCTCCAAGAGTAACAAATGCGACGAATAAATTAGGAATCGCTAAGTGCTCAAGAATTGAATGTCTCTAATTTGTGGAGCACTTTGGGTGCCTTTATCTCTCTAGATCTAGATCTCACAAGATAAACAACAAGAGAGAAAGGTTAGTGTTCTTGAGAGAAGCGGAAGAAGAAGTATTAGGTTCAAATCAGAGTGTGTAACCTTTTGGCAGGTATTAGAGAAGGTTTTAAATAGAGAATCTCAAAAAGTAGCCGTTGCTGCAGATGATCCCGCATCGGATGTTCCGACCCATGTCGGATGTTCCGACATCCATCGGATGTTCCGACCCACGTCGGATGTTCGGATGGACTGCTCACTGGATTGCATTGAAAACAAGCAGGATGGATTCACCATCGGATGTTCCGACTCACGACGGATGTTCTGATGGTGTAGGTTCTGTATAGAATGTATTTTGAGTGAAAAACTCACACGAATGTCAAACTTTGGAACCTTTATATGCTTCTCCATTGCATCCCTCTTCATAGTACGGCATCCCTATGACTCAATAAATAAAGATTTACAAATAATTACTAGTCTTGATGCATTCTTGCAACATATCCATATTTGAGAGGTACACCATCACATTTAAACATGTACCTCATGAATTTAACTTGTATAACATCTGTGTACATTTCTCCAATAGAAAATATTAGCTCGATAATTGTTGGTCATTAATCACCAAAACTACTTAGGGGCCTATATGCACATTCAATCTCTCCCTTTTTAGTGTATTGATGACAACAATTATAGCTCACAAAGGAGTTATAAACAACAATATAGCTGGCAGCACCCCCTGAAATTATGACAAGAATAACAATAAGAGCTCCCCCTATACCCTCGGCAAATTTGAGTCCAATCTAAATGCAATATGATATGATATATTACACAATACGAAAAGTACATAACTAACAATTCACCATTACAGCATCATCACCAGATAAATAAATAAAGTCTTACATCCACATCGTATCACATAAACCATCGAGTTTAAAACATAGTTTTGCACTTAAATATAATTACACATTCAAGTTTCACACATAGGAATCTAAGAGGAATGCATAAATGATAAACTTTTCTCCCCCTTTGGCATCAAGACGTCAAAAAGAGATAGAAGTTGAGTGGACTATTCAATGCACTCCGGATCATTGCTGCTGGAGCCGCCGCCACCAAGATCACCACCAACACCACCAATGACGACTTCATCATCATCGTCGTCGTCGCCGTTGCTGCCACCGGATGGTGGAATCCCAAACAGCTCTCGAGTGAAGGTGTCAATAGATGTGTTTGGAGACTCGGAGTCATCTGACGACAGGGGCATGCCAAGGTGTTTCTTGATCTCTTGGATGTGTTTTCAATTGTCACGAAGACGCACAACGGTGATATAGGATAATGCAAACGAGGTGTGGAAACTACAAAACCCAAGTGAGGACAGTGAGTACCACGTTGGAACATCCGACGGGTACAGCAATTGCAAGTTAGGGTTTGTCACATCTCGCATCAAAAGAATGAATCCGAGACATCAACCGATAGGGAATACTTCTATGAACAAGATAGGAGCATATTTAGCCTCGAAATCGAGTTAAAACGGCGTAAGCAGAGAAGGAGCTGATGCGGAGGAGGAGCCTTGCAGGTCGCAAGCGTCGCCGCCGCCCAAGGAGAGAGAGAAGGAAAAATTTTAGGGTAGAAACCGTAGGGTAAAAGGACAGAACCCACGCGGTTAAAAGAATAGATTGTCGAAACTGGGCCGGACAGGAACATCTGACGGGACCCTTACTGTACCGCACCGGAAGTTCCGACGCAGGTCGGAACATCCGACGGGACTGCTTTAGCACAGCATCGGAAGTTCCGACATATATCGGAACATTCGATCCCCCTCTTACTGGAAATGAAAATTTAAGACTTCAGACAGTTCGAGAATAGATAAGATCGCTCCGGGAGAATAAAGGGGATTTCTAGGAATTAAATTTACCAATGAATGACCTGTAATCATGTCAATCAATCAAACTAGGGTCACCCGTGAATAAATAGGATCAGAATATCCAAAGGGCCAAATCAATCAAATTAATTTATATAGACCTATATAGCTACAGTAAAATAGATGACATGATAAAGACATTTTCAATCACCAAACAATATGTGCAATAGGTCAAGCAACATTCCGAGAGTGAAAGATATTTAATTCACTCCGCAACTCGCAGAATTTTATCTCATCAAGGAGTTTGGTAAAGATATCGGCTAGTTGATTTGTAGTTTTCACATAGGTAATATCGATATCACCTTTGGTTGAATGGTCTCTTAAAAAATAGTGGCGAATATCGATATATTTGGTTCGGGAGTGTTGAATAGGATTGTTGGCTATTTTTATGGAACTCTCATTGTCACACAAAAGTAGGATGTGGTTGTGGTTAAGGCCATAATCTCTCAAAGTTTGTCTCATCCAAAGTAGTTGGGCATAATAATGTCCCGCAACAATATATTCAGCTTCGGCTGTGGATAGGGCTACGGAATGTTGTTTCTTAGACGCCCACGAAACGAGCGACCTTCCAAGAAATTGGAAAATACCGGAGGTACTCTTCCTATCCACTTTACAACCGATATAATCCGCATCCGAATAGCCGATTAGGTCAAAGTTTGATCCTCTAGGGTATCAAAGACTAAAGTTGGGAGTGTATCAAATATCTTAAGATTCTCTTGGCTGCCACTAAGTGACAATCCTTGGGTGAAGCTTGAAATCTTGCATACATGCACACACTAAGCATAATATCAGACCTAGATGCATAAAGATAAAGGAGTGAGACAATGATAGAACGATATACCTTTTTATCGACATCCTTACTATTTACATTTAAATTAATATGACTATTTGTTGGCATAAGAGTCTTGATTGGCTTGGCATAACTCATCTCAAACTTCTTAAGCATATCTTTTACGTACTTTGATTGGCTAATGAAAGTTTGTTTCACTTGTAGTACAAGGAAAAACTTGAGCTCTCTCATCATCGACATCTTAAAGCGTTTAGTCAATAGACGACTAAACTCTTCGCAAAAACACTCATTAGTAGATCCAAAAATAATATCATCAACGTAAACTTGACAGACAAAAATATCACCATCTACTAGCTTGTAAATAGTGTAGGATCATATTTACCCATTTCAAAGCCTTTTCTTACCAAAAACTCTTTTAGGCACTCGTACCATGCACGAGGTGCTTGCTTTAACCCATAGAGTGCCTTATTGAGTTTGTAGACGTGATTTGGAAATTTTGGATCTTCGAAACCCAGTGGTTGCTCAATGTAGATAAGTTCAGAAAGTGGACCGTTAAGAAAAGCGCTCTTAACATCCATGTGTCACAACTTAAAACCATAGTGAGTAGCAAAAGCAATTAAACTTCTAATAGCATCTCTTCTTGCTATGGGAGCATAAGTCTCATCGCAATCCAAACCTTTGATTTGCATGAAGCCTTATGCAACCAACCATGCTTTGTTTCTTGTTACTACACCATGTTCATCTTGTTTGTTACGGAAGACCCATTTTGTTCCTATGATATTTTACTTCAGTCTTTCCACCAACGCACACACTTTATTCATAGTGAAGTTATTTAACTCCTCTTGCATGACAATAATCCAATCGGGATTCTTGATAGCTTGATCTATATTGAGTGGCTCAAGAGAGGAGACAAACGAGTAAAATACACAAAAATTTAAAAGACAAGACCTAGTAATTACTCCCTTGTTTATGTCACCGATGATATTTTTGACGGGATGATCTCGTTGAACACTTTGGCGTACTTGTGGATGTGCATTCGGTGGTGTAGGATCTTCATCATCTCCTTCCCTTGACTTGTTCTTGAATTGGTCATTCTCATTTTCTTGGATAGTTGTTGGAGGTTTGACTTGAGTTGATGAAGGACATGAATCATCGTCTTCAACACCTTCTTGTGGCTAGACATCACCGATAGCCATTTTATTGTCCCACGGTGGTTCTTCTTCATCTAGTACATGTTGATCAACTTGCTCTACTTGAGAGCCGTTCGTCTCATCAAATGTTACGTCACGCGAGATTTCAACTACACCGGTGGTATTGTTGAAAACCCGATAGACGTAAGCATTTGATCCATAACCAAACAAGAAACCTTCATCAACCTTAAAAGCAAACTTAGAGCTTCTAGATTTCTTATTCAAAATATAGCATTTACTATCAAAAACTCTAAAGTAAGAAATATTTGGCTTGTTACCAGTAAGGAGCTCGTATGAAGTTTTCTTCAGTAATTTGTGTAGATAGAGTCGGTTGATGGCGTGACAAGCGGTGTTCACGGCTTTCACCCAGTATATGTCCGATATCTTGTATTCATTCAACATGGTTCTTACCATCTCGATGAGGGTTCGATTCTTCCTCTCGACCACTCTGTTTTGTTGGGGGAGTAGGTGTCGACGGTTGGGATATCGGTCCCAAGTCAACTAAGGTTCTTGAGAAGGGAAGATAGAAGACACTGCCGAGCAGGGCAAACAGTAATCAACGAGCAGCGGACAGACACAGGATTTTTATACTGGTTCCAAGGTTCTAAAAGTCGCTAGTCGCTAGTCGGGCGATGAGGTGGGGACTAGGGTTAAACGGGATTAATCGGGCACTAGTCGGAATTAATCGGTAATCGATCCTAATCGGAGGACAATCGACTAGAGATTAATCGGGGATTAATCGGGATTTTTAGAACCTTGACTGGTTCAGGCCTCCCCGGGGAGATAATAACCCTACGTCCAGTGCTTCTTTATATGAAAAAGGATTACAAGAAAGAACTCGGCGAGACGAACAGGTCTCGGCGAGATTCTGGGTGTATGAGAAGTAGTATTCGATCTACTCAAGTTTGGCTGATCTTCAATCAGATCCTGGACCCTAGATCCGATGTTCCCCCCTCTACACGCCGTAGGGGCCTGGTTTATGTAATGTCGAACAACCGACCTACCGGAGGATAATCAGTCCGAGCTGGCCGCGCGACCGTAATGGACTCGTATACATGCCAAATATATCCCGAGGTAGGTAAGGTATATCTCTAATTCTTGAGGATCACGACGTCTGCTCCAATCCGAGAAACCTGCGTCTGGGTCTTCACGTAGCCGTGCAGAACTCTGTTTGAGTCGGACTCGAACAGGAAGCCTAGGCCACCACGCACCCTGCCGACCAGGAGGCTGTTCGGCAGGATGCACATGGGCCTGATAGAGCCCTCTAGGGAACCAGGCCCTAGGAGGCTGTTCGGTTAGCCCGACTCGAACAGAGTTCCGCACGGCTACGTGAAGACCCGGACGCAGGTTTCTCGGATTGGAACAGACGTCGTGATCCTCAAGAATTTGAGATATACCTTATCTACCTCGGGATATATTTGGATTGTATACGAGTCCATTACGGGCTCGCGGCCAGCCCGGCCCGATTATCCCCCAGTAGGTCGGTTGTTCAACACTATATGAACCAGGCCCCTACGGCGTGTAGATTGAAGATCAGCCAGACTTGAGTAGATCGAATACTACTTCTCGTACACCCAGAATCTCGCCGAGACCTGTTCATCTCGCCGAGTTCTTTCTTCCTTTTTCATGTAAAGAAGCACTGGACATAGGGTTATTATCTCCCCGGAGAGGCCTGAACCAGTATAAAAATCCTATGTCTGTCCGCTGCTCGTTGATTACTGTTTGCCCTGCTTGGCAGTGTCTTCTATCTCCCCTTCTCAAGAACCTTAGTTGACTTGGGACCGATATCCCAACCGTCGACAAGAAATGTGAGCCTTTGAGCTTTACTCTCTCACGAAGTGAATTGGTTTAGTGACCGGAGCCACCACAATATGCGCCTTCTTGCCCTTAGTGGGAACATAGGCAAGTCCAGCCATATTGAAGCTTTCTTTTCTCTTGTCTAGGATCTCATCAAGTCCCTTACTCGACTTGTAAGATCTTTGAATACCATCCTCAAGTAGACCCTTCAACTTCTCATTCTCATAAGCAAGGTCTTGCAAAGTGACGAAATTTATTGCACAAGCATTCACATCAACATTGTACCATCTTACACAACCGTTGCTCATGGAAGCAAATGAGTTACAAGTTGCATTAGAAAGATTAGATGTGCTCTTCAAAAGATCATCAAACTACACCATATGAGTCTCATGTGCTTGCTTTGCACAAATGAGTTTTTCTTTAAGTGAAACATTGTTGATCTCAAGAGAGCTTTTTTGGATTTGATCTCAGAGAATTCTTTGGTCATCTCCTCAACTCTATTTTTTTTCAATGCAAGATTCTTCTCAAGTTGGAAGTTTCTCTCCTTTTTAAGTATGAGCAAGTCTTCTCCTTTCTCAAGAAGTTCATCTTGTTGCTCAACCCTCCCCATAAGCTTGGTCAACTTACCCATATCAAACTTCTTCAACATCTTGACCAAGCAAATATGGCTCATATCATCCTCATCCTCATCACTATCATTAGTATTAAAATTAACAAGAGATTTAGAAGCTTTTGAGGCTACCTTAGGGCCCTCGGCCAAGAAGCACATTGATGTGTTATCATCAGTCAATTCACCAAATAGTGATGGAGCCGATTTTGGAATAGCCATTCCAATGCATGCAATACTCTCATCATCGGACTCAGAGTCGGATTGAGAGTCGGAATCAGATTCCCACTCCTCACCAATGTGAGCTTTACCTCTCGAACTCTTCTTGTTTCTTTTGTTCTTCTCCTTGTCCTTCTTGTAACTCTTTTCTTTCTTTTCCTTCTTCTTGTGTGGGCAGTCGGCAATGAAGTGCCCGGTTTCTCCACATTCATAATATTTTCTTCTTGAGTTCCTTGATGATTTGGATTTTTCGGAATCCTTCTTGCCTTTGCTATTATAACCATTCTTTTTGAGAAATTTAATGAATCTCCTCACAAAGAATGCCATCTCGTTCATATTCATTTGCCCATCTTCTTCATCACTGCTTGAGCTTTCATCCTTTGCTTTTGATACTTTGCTCGCCTTCAAAGCTATGCTCCTATTTTTGCTAGATTGAGCCATTTCTTTAATGTCTGAAGCCTCTCGGTCTATCAACTCATCAGTAAGATTTTTCCAAGCACTTCATGTGGCGTAATTGAGTGATAGTTGTCTTTATCTCGAATCATTTGCACCAAATGACGATTGGTTGGAGTGATAGCCCGGAGTAGTATCTTGACCACCTCATGATCAGTGAGAAACTTGCATTTAAGTCCCTTGGCCTCATTCACCAAAACCATGAGCCGATCAAACATTGTCTTGTAGTCTTCTCTTTCTTCTAGGATAAACCTTTCTAGCTTACCATTGATGAGCTCTATCTTAGTCTCCCTCACATTTGATGTGCCTTCATGAACAACCGTGAGGGTATTCCAAATTATCTTGGCTTCTTCAAGTCCGTCCATCCGATTAAACTTACCTGGGCTCACAATGCACCAAACAAGGCATTGACGGCTTGATAGTTACGAAAGGAGTCCCTTTCCTCATCAGCGGTGAGATTCTCTGGTTCCTTGGGCTTGAAACCTATTTCTACAGTTCTCCAAATAGAAGGATGAATAGACATTGGATACATCTTAATCTTTTGCCTCCATTATGGGTAGTATGTGCCATCAAAGTGAGGCGCACGTCCAATTGGAACAGAGACATGAGATGAAGATGTCGTATCAGGATAAACATAAGGAATAACAACCTTTTTATTGCCTTCACTTGGAGTTTCGATCTCCGTATCATGTTTGTCGTTGTTCTGCATAATGCTCCAAGCTGTTAAGCTCAATACAGGAGGTTAGGCTCTGATACCAATTGAAAGGATCGCTATGCCACCTAGAGGGGGATGAATAGGCGAATAAAACAAAATTACGGAATTAATAAACTCAAAACAATGACCAGCTCGTCTGATGTTCCGATGTATGTCGGATGTTCCGATCTGGTCCAGAGAGCCCTGCGTCGGATGTTCAAAAGAAACCCGACCCTTCGGTCCCCCCCCATTGGTCAACTTGATCTAACCAACTTCCGAAGCATCCTATTGTACGACGTACCAAAAACACGTAGAGGCATTTAAAACGCGACATGCCAGGCGAAAAGACGCCAAGGGAGCACATCCGTTGGCATTACTCTTGAGAAGGTCTTCCTCGGGAAGGTATAGATTTTCTCCAAACGATCAAGGGACCAAAGCTCCATATTTAGTCAATGTCACATTCATTAAAGCCTCGGACACATGCCGAAATAGGTGTCTGAACGAGCCTCGGGGGCTAGCTGACGGGGATAAGGTGGCGTATAAAACAGTATCACGATATGAGCAAAGGACATATCCTATCCAAGGAATTGATTACACAAGACTATGCGATCTAGAGCTATGTGCAAAGACGCCCAGGGATATGCTCGAGCAAGGAAGCCCAAAGAAGGTCCTCGGAAGAATAGTTCGAGCAAGCATGCTTAGAAGTACTACCTGAGCATGTCTGCCCCTGAGAACGCCGAGCCAGGGATGGTCAGCGAAGAGGTTCACCAGAGCAGCTTTAGGGACAAGAATGGAGGACGCATGTCGCAATACACGACCCTGAGGCGGCAACCGGTGGAGCCCACAACCTCGACCGCCTGTCCCAATGCCCAAGACTGGACCGTTTACCTCAGGAGCGGCAAAACAGAGACAAGCAAGCAACGGAGTAAATATGGACAAGGTAACACAAAATTAGGCACAACAATGCACAACAATGACCGATAAGACGTATGTCTACTCATTATTACGGCTCAGCTCGAGCTATACTCTATACCACATATAGACTCAACCAGGGAGCGGGACCCGTGGGATTAATGTTGTTAGGTGAAGAAGTAACTTCTGTACAGGCAAGTAAAAGAGGACTAGAACTAGCCTAAGCACAAGAGAACACATAGAAATACGACAAACACTAGCTTAGATACAAGGAGACCAGGAAAGAGGAAGTAGGTGCAAGCACAGGACTTAAACAATTTCCATCTGGCTAAGCTTGGTAACAATAGCCAAGATCTAGAACTAGGAAGTAGCGCTCGCTCGAGCCATTTCTCTATAAAACGTTTGACTGTTTGAAGCATCAAGAGGATCACGGGGTAGGATTGTTACCTCAATCTAAGGGGCCCGAACCAATCTAAAAAAAACATGTCGTGTCCAAGCGTCTTTATCTGGTCTATTTCCCAATTTTGCAGCAGGTCTTGCCTGTAAGGTTCCAGCAGGTCGCTCACCATCTCTACAAATTTCTACGTTCTGACCCTCGGGGCCATGTCACCGAGCTCCAGGAGTCGACACTATTATTTTTGGCTGCGTCCGTCCCTGTAAATCAGTACATAAGTCAAATAAATAAGTAGGTAAGCCAAATAAATAAGTATTTAAGTTAAATAAGATAGACCGAGAAAAACATATCTTAAAAATCTTCGGATTTCCCGCAAACCATCCATAGCCTTCCTTTCTTTCTCTTTGATCAGCATGGACAGCGAACAATGCAACAATTCACACACATAGAGAACCAGGCCTCCGCCTCACCAAATCTGCCATAACTATGCACGATTATTTTGAAGAGCCTAAATGCTAATCATGAATTTTCCCGTATCAACACGACATCTCTGTAGTAGTGGGTGTTGATTAGAAAGTTTGTCTTTATTTCAAACGATTTAAATTTTCTAATTTTCGTACCTATCTCATGGAAGGTCCAAATTACACAAAACAATTTTATAAATTCATCTACAATGCTGATCTATTTCTATGTTATTGTTTCCATTTTTTAGGTTTTATTTTGATTTTTAGGTTTTTATCCAAAGTTGAAATTATAATATTTTTAATATTAGTAAATTCATTCTTTGCGAAATTTTGATCACTTGGGCCTGTTTTGACAAAACATAACGAAATTACTAATATTTTGGTGGTGCCCTGATTTGGTTATGAGTTATGACCCGTACATTTGTAGAATTATTGAGGGCCATAAAGCAGACACAAAACCTTTAATTTGTCATGGAAATTTTTGGCAAGGCTAGACAGAGCGAAATCGGCTATAGACCAAAGACACCTGCCAAAATTGACCAATCAGGCCGGCTATAATGAGCAGAAAGTGGTGCACATGCCTTGTTCTTCCAAAGATTTGCTCATTTGTCAAGATGTAAGTGGAAAATGAACTCTCTATTACGTTGACCTACTTTTTATGAAGATACTTTCTTTTTCATGCTTGTATAAGTGAAAAATGAACCCTCTATTACGTTGATCCGGATGGTATGATAATGTCTACACGCTATTATCATACATTACAAAGCCCCTAACCCACCGCCTCCCGGTTAGGCCACGTCGACTGACAAACGCCGGCCATCCGATTTTCTGACGAAATGGAATCCGACCGTCCGTACTGAATCAACATTTAAAACAATATGTTTGGGCTTATCCACAGCAACGCGGGTTGGTTGCCCTCTTGGCTAGTTGAGCTAGCTTTCACTTGGCTGGCCAGGGCTCAAATCCTGCCTCCGCCGATGCCCGCTTTTTGTGCTTGAAATTCGCGTGTGCGCCTGTGCCTCGCTGGCTGTAGGAGGATTTTTTTCCCCGAGTTGCACTCCGTGTCCATGGGCCACTAGCCCGTTTACTTTGCTAGTTATCATACAAGATATGTTTGTACACGCATACTTGACGTGTGTGTCTGGATCCAACTGGATAGGAAAAGAGTGTTATTTTCATCCGCCTTCAAGGTTAGTGAGCTTGTGCAGCAGGCACCGCATCAGCGTGGGCCGGCATCAGCGTGCGCGGGCGAGAGAAATTTCAAACGGGGCAGACTGCGTAGGCGGGCGGGCCGACGCGTGCGATATTAGCATGTAACGCAGGCCGCATGATGCCGATGCTGTTGGCCATGCTCTTATAGCTACCTTCACAAATTTAATTTTACACTGAGCATAGCATGGGCATAATATATTAAAAGAGAGCAAAAATAGTAATTGGCTCAATAGTATGGGGCATAACATATGCAAAATCAAAATACTTTAGACACGTGAAAACTTGGAACAGTATTGGAGGCAAATGAGCAATTCTAGCTATTTTGATCTTGTTCTAGTTGCTTATGTTGATTATATACAGTGAGCCCACAAGATTGTAACCATCAAATACATTTGGTGAAAACATGGACCGTTCCGGCAGATGACCCAAGGAGGAGCCCCCGTGAGCTGCCCGAGTTTGCGGTCGAGCTATTTAGCTCGAGCTCAAGCTTCCTAAGCCCGCAACCGAGCTTCCATGCTCGGGGCATGCATCCCAAGATGCAATCTGCCTCATCGCATGCAACGGGCACCGCACGGCTAAGGCCTCGAGTCAACTCATCCTCGGTACCGAAACATACCTGCTACAACCATCGATAGAAGATGCCCTTCCTATCATAAGTTAGCCGTCCGCGCCGCCTCATAGGGAAAAGGCGTGGACCCCCTGCAATGGATTGATGGGTGCATACTATTATCCATCGGATGAAGCCACAGATCCAGCGGGCCATAATGAAATCACTATTATCGAGCAAGTAACAAGGCGTACCCCCACAGTTCAACAGTGGTCTACAGTGCACTAGCAGGCTACCTATAAAAAGGATGTGGGCAAAGAAGACGGGACCAAGATCCAGAGGCAAATTTCACACTTTTAGGGCCAACTAGTGATAAGACCCACAGTGAGAGAACTTCAGTAGGACTAGCACACGAGCACTAGTGTAGGACTTGATAGTTCTATGAGGGAGATATTCCCCTCACGTAGCCAGAAACGCACATAGTGTGCAGAGCACTTATTGTACTAGAGCCAGAATTCCTTAAGCCCAGTTATAGATGGCCAGATGGGTCGGCACGAGGGCCGACCCAAGCACGACACGGCCCGGTTGAGGTCGTGCCTAGGAAAAGCGTGCTATGCTGGGCCGTAAGTGCGACATGGCATGCCAACTCTGACACAACCCATTGAGATCCATGTGGAATATACCTTGATGTTGTGATGAATATATGTGACGCTGTATTCTTTAGAAGAACATTGGTAGAGCATTTGTCGAAACGGGTGCGAAATTTGAAACAGTGTCCGATGGTCACCGGACCATGTCCGACGGACTTGTGTCAGGGCAGTTGATAGGGGCAGGGTTCCCAATATTTCGATGAGAGGAGGATAACTATGATCAGGTAGGAGTCGATATTAGCGGCATGACTAAAACTGTCCAGGACGTTGCGACTTATCAACGGATACACCAACTCCAGATGGTTATTGACCTTGCCGGAGCGCGATCAACCTGACCACGAAGGACCTTGATCCTGCAAGCAATTGAAGAACTAGTAAGAACAAGATGAAACGATCAACTAACAATATGGTGGGGTTCTATAACGATAAAACAAGCGGTCTAAAACAGACACTCGTGAATACCGGCATGTGGCAAAGGCTAAACAAACCTAAACAAAACCCAAACCTTAGAAGATGGTACGGCTGCCTATTTATGAGAAAGGAGGTGGTGGAAGTCGGCCAAGGTGGGGAGAAACCGAGTACAACTTTATCACAAGGCCCGAGGCCCACTTTGGTTCCGACTGGAAAAGCGACTCAGATTGTTTTGCAGATTCCTGTTAACTCGCAGGGAATTTCAAGGTGAGACTGGATCCATTGGAAAGATCTCGTTGTGGGGTCCGTTTGAATGCCGGTTGCGTGTTGATGGCCGAATCGCAGTAGAATTCAAGCTTGGCTTGTTATTTTTGTTTCCTTGCGTGGCTTCCTTTAACCGACATGACTTGCAGGACTTGTAGACATAGTAGATGTGGAGATACACCTTTCTTAAATATGTCATCACGTATGCGAGGTGGCCAAGGTGGTGACCTAGTTGTTGGAGGTGATGACGCCAAAAGCGAAGACCTAGGTAGCAACCAACTGTGTGGTCGTTGTGGCATAGGTGGAGGTCGGTGAATCCATGTAGATGAATGCATAGTAGTATAAATAGACTTGGTCATATCCATGCCAAACATGGTCTCATCAACAGTTCTTGTGATTGTTTTTTGATCATCTTGATACACTTGATTCTCGATGATGATAATGTTTTGTGAAGCTAACTTTACAGAAGAAGGAAAGTGATTGGTTTGGACTCATCTTTGTGATGCAGGTGATGGTAGGTACGTGGCTAACACTGTTCCGTGGAGGCAAATAGGAGCTTCGGGCATCCAAGGGCGTGCAGGTGACCGGATTCGGTACCTGGCAGTCACATGAGATGGCGTGGACAAGAAGTTTGGCTGCAGCAAGGATCTGAGACAGCTGGAGGCTGGGCGTCGGTCACTTGGCGGCGAAGCGGACTGACTGGTGGGCCTAGGCTTGGGCAAGCGACCAGGATTCTGCGAGAAAGGTGTGAGGATATTTCTTGTCAGGGATGAGTTAGGTGGTATGTGTGTGTGTTGTACACTGTTGATCCTCAAATTAAGTATGGAGTCAACCCCTAGGGTTTGGAGGGTCTTACCCCTTAGGCTATAAATAGATGGGGAGGGGAGCACCTCCTCCTCACCCCTTTAAGCAAAAAATTTCAGATTTGTGAGAAGGGTGTGTGGGAGAGAGAGGGCGGCACCTACGAGTACTTGTGGTAGTGACAGCAGATTGTATTCTCCCAACCATCTGTGCGAAGAAATCAACCAAGTTTCCTCAAGTTCATAGCTTGTTCTTGCTAGTTCTTACATTTTGATCTTGTTAGTTTGTTGGTTTTTGTTGCAACTAGTTTATTTGCCTCCTCATCTTCTCTATGCTTTTGTGATCCATGATGTCTTTAGGTGTCTCATGTGTTTTGACACCTTCTTTGCAACATAGGATAGGCTAGAGATCAAGTTTTACCACTAGTTGCAAATCAATGCAGAACTTGTTTTTGGCGAATCAGTCAATGTTTGATTTTCAGAAAAATCCTTTTTAAGTAATTCTTATTGGAAAGGATGCTTGACTCATTTATCTTTGTACTGTAAAAATTTGGAGTCATATTCCTGCACCGTTTGGGAGTAGTGAGTTGAACACCGAGGTCCAAACTTTTTGCTCGATGTTAGTGACAGCTTATGGTGTTTGATTTTTCATGTTTTTTCTGCAAGGAATTTTGAGGATATTTTTGTTATAGTGCATCTCGACTCATTAGTTAATAGGGAGAAAATTCTCAAAAATTTGAGAGCACCGGACAGCCACCATCTCTCTTTTGCAAATGAGGACAAATTCTGTAGAATCTGCTTTTTCTTTTTAGAAAGTAACTTTTGTGATTTGGCTTGATCTTCTTTATAAAAGCAAGGTTTAAATTGATTCCTTTGTTTTTAAACACTTGACAATCAGGATTGTGATTGAAAAAATCCCAATATATTGAATGGCTCTCATCCATACATGCTATGGGTACACATAGTGTAACACCCAAAAATTGGACAAATTTCAACCTCATTTAAACTAGAAAAGAGATTCAAATGCAAATTTATCAAAATTCATTGGAAATAAAAAATTCTAAAGAAATTAGTTGAAAAATCCGAGTTTAAATAGGATTCTTGAATTGGGCTTTACTTGGGCTGAATGTGGGCCAATTCTCGGCCCATTCTTCTCTCCCTTTCTCTATTTCTCTCTCCCCTACACCTCGGCGCTCTCCCTCTGCGCTCCACCTCGGCGTCTTTTGCATGTAGCTGAGTAGTTCTGGAGCAAGTATTGGATGACACGTACGTGCGCGCCGCTCATTTCCGTCTACCTGGCCTCGCCGCGCCCCGCCGCCACCGCCCCCAGCCAGTATAAAAAGCCCTGGCCGCCACCGTCTCTCGGTTTCTTTCGGTTGAGCCACCTCTGAGCTTTCCCTATTCACCCATCGTGCTCGTGAAGCCGCCCTAAACTTGTCGACCGAAGGCTCGTGTCGCCGGAGCCACCATTCAGGCCTGAATTCCTCGCCGGAGTTGGTAGAGACGGTGCGGTCCCCGCCGATTTCTTCGCTCTCGGTGCGTTGTTCTCAAACTCCTCTTGTTATTAGCATCCTAGTAACCTTACGCACGTTTCCCCTCAGTTAATTTGACTAGAGCACCGTCGGAGCTGCCTCGCCACCGTTGCCCTGTTTGAGACCGTTTCGGGGATGCACGTTGTCAAGTTAATCCTGATCCGCTCCTCCACACCAGGGTCACAATAAGCACGTTTCGTTTCCCTGATGCTCCCTAGTCCTTTAATTTCACTACTGCCGTGTGCTAGCGCCGCCACCATTTGATTGCCGAGCCGCTTCGCCGCCGCCGGCAATGGCGCCACCGCGTCCGGCTGCTGTTGACTGTGCCATGACCGCCAATAGATGAGTATGGGTGCTAGGAACCCGTAGGTAGCATCTACAGCCTGAGTCCTAGTCCCTAGCGCCGGCGATCTTTGATTCTTCCCTTCAGGTCACGGCTGGCGCGAGGTTGAAGACGATGACGTCATGCTGACGTCACCAGTTCCTATGCCGTCCGTTTGTGAGACGCTGACGCTGGGACCCGCTCTTCAATCTCACTCCTCTTGTCATGCTCTCTCTCCGTTCCTCTCTGACTCGCTGATTAGTGGACTCGTGACCCCACGTGCCAGTAAGAACCGGCCCATGTATCGCGCTAATTAGCTGGGCATCCCGCGCCGGCACTCGTTGCACAACGCTGGGCTTGGCCCGGTACTGTTCCAAATGTGTTTTCCGTAGAATTAGTTATTTAGAAAATTCTAGAAATCCAGTTCTAATTATTAAAAATAGCAAAGCACCTCAGAAAATTCCTAGAAAATTAAAGAAAATCTTAGAGGCACTCTACACCCTGGGAAAATTATGAAATTAGGATTTGGTCTATAGAAAAGGCTCTCAATATATTAAAGAAGAAATAAATACAAACATTTATCACCATTTCCAATTAAATATCACCTAGGGGGAATTTGGTAATTTCACCCTTAGTCACCGAGACTCTAGTTTAACACTTCTACTTACGGTCGACATCCAGCCTTGCATATACATTAGCATGTCATTTAGAATATATGCTTATTTAGTATTTCTGTTTTTAATAGAGGACCCAGTTCCAGAGGAGGGATATCCAGAAGATAGTCATATTCAATCTTCAGATCCTCAAGGCGAGTTAACACTTTAGCTCATACATGTACCAGTTTTTTTAAAAGATATCTTGTTTTAAATATATAAAGTGCATGCTTGCTAAAATTTGATAATTAATGCCTATTTGTTAATCATGATAATAACATGCCCTGTCCTTGATGAATATGTATTCAACCAACATGATTCCTTGATGTCGTGAATGATTGACTGTCCACATAAAATATAAAATATTCGGACTTTCTATTCTTGGGTAAAAGCTGCTTTGACATGCTTAGGTCTACAGATTTAATCGGGTAACCAATCCCACACTGGTAAGCAAAAACTTACTGATGAGGACATCATCCCTACCGATGCGTCCACTCTGCCACCACCTATTGTGCAAGGAGCAATAACAAGGGCACGTGCGCGACAACTAAATCACCAGATGGGCTCGTTCCTTACCACACAAGAGAGTACCCATAAGAGAGAGTTACTACCTAATAATGTTGTGCTTGTACTTAGAAATTATGGTGTTGATCAACGAGGATGGAACTTTGTACCAAGACTGGTCGGGAACCAAGTCTACCACGAGTTGGAGTCTGGATCGGTCATGGCGGAGCAGTCTGTCTTCAAGCGGGCGTAGCAGATGCATGTCAACTCCGTTTGGGGTGTTCAAGTACATTACGGAGAAGCCCTCGACAAGACCTTTCCAACGGATCTGGCCGAAGTCCAAATTCTTTCTAAGTTGATCGCAATCATTGAAACAAGAGGCGACCAGATTCTATTGGGCCGCCTGGTGTTGTGTCACCTTATCTTTGGGCCTCGGCCCGTGTATCCCGCACAAGGGGGCTCCCCAAACCCTAGCTGCCGCCCTTCTGCCTATTAAAACCCCGTAGCCGTCATTGTTAGACTTGGGTTTTGCTTAGATAATTTTCTGCCATCGCAGTATCGCCGATCTTCATTTTGTGGAACCCCAAATCTTAATATCAATTTGCAATTCGAGATTGCTTCTTCTTCGTTCTTGCTTGTGTTCTCGATTCGCTTGCAGGAACTAGCCTTCGTGGTGAGGTCAATTGTGCGCTTGCGTGGTTGATAACGAACGGAGACGGTGGTGTAGCGATTACAGGCCTAGATCAGTGTTGTTCAAGGTCGGATCGTCAACGTCGAGTTCTCCACCAATCGTGTTTACCCATATCTGTCGGAAGATCGGGACCCCGTCCCCCATCAAGTGGTATTAGAGCCTCGGTTGCCCAACAGGTATACTTGTATCCCCTTTGTTTGTGGTTCGTCTTCTACCTAGAGTCCAGAAAATTGCCCCACAAAATAAGAGTTGTGTACGTCATCCCTTCCGCTGTCCAAACCATATCGATCTCTCGTAATTATTGTTTTCAATGTGCATTGTTGAGTTAGTGTCCTTAGTCCGTGATTTGGTTGCTGGTTTACATTGTGTTTGTAGTTCTGTTGAACCTTCCGCTGCATCCTCCACCCTACCACCCCATTCATCCCACAACCAAATCGAGTCCTACTCGGTTTGACCCGCTAGCGGCCTTGTGCTACTGTCCCGCCATCGCAATCCGTAGATAGGTAACAAGCCGCCTTGTATCAACTGCCCTGCATCGCTACCCCTCTTTTTTTTCTGACCTGCGTGACTGTTCACATCCCAAGAGAAAAACGAAATCTTTCCCTACCCAGAAACCCTGATCCGGAGACCCATCGGTAAAACAGCCCTAACTTTCTCATACGAACTTCGATTTGGGTCCACGACCACTCGTTGGAAAGATCTCGACGAGATATATCCAATCAAAACTCACTATGTGTGTTTTGGTCAAATTAGAATCCCAAAAATCCATCAGGAAGGCCACCTATCTGGCCCCCTAAGTTCCCTCACACTTTTCAAAGCACCCTACAGAAATTGAATCGACCACCCCCTAACCTCTAAATTGAGGGAAAAAACACCTCTATATCCATATTTCTGTGTTGCCGAAGCTGAACAAATATAAGAAAAATCATACCAAAAAAAAAATTTGAAAGAAAGAGGCTGCGCACAGAAAAAACAGCCGCGCAGTACAAAAAAATGGTGCCACAGACCATCGGGGTTCGATTTGTTTACATCCTATTTGTCTTTGCTTCTACCTTGTTGTGGTTGCTTTCTCTAACAGTCCTATAAACACGTTTAAGCCAGCAACACTAGTTAGATCCTTGGACATATATTCAGCTTTGTTTTACTGAACTCAATTATTGCTGACCTTTGCTACCATAACTGTCTTTCGAGCTACACAAACTCCTTGTCAGCATAGGATCGTACCTTGCAATCGCTTCGCTCACCGTTCACCTGTCATCATCACCACCAAGCAATCGGGTGAACCCACTGCAGCATTGGTAAGAACCTTGCAAGTGCGAGGTAAGACGCCTGAGAGTTCCAGTCGCCCGAGACTAGTAGTCGATAGGGATAATACTTTTGTGCTATCCTCTGTTTTATTACTAACAATGACAGGCCCCATGACAAGAGCTAGAACTACGGGAAATGACGATGATTTTCGAAAGCTATTCCAAGATCTTACTGACGATATAGCACGGAGGGACAATGAACTCAAGGATGCTCTTTCGAAAACAATCAAAGAAGTGACCAAGGCAAACCGAGAGATTAGGGAAGACGTTGCGAAGGTTCGGCTAGATAACCAGGAGGGCACCGAGAGGCTTGATCGTCGCATCTCAGACCTTACCAACAGGGTTGAGGTTGTGGAAAACTAGCAGCCCCCAACTGGAACCACTATACATGAAGAAAATGAAGATGACGAGGAGTCACATGCCCATGCTGAACGTCACCCCAATGGAGCTACCATGCATCGCGTGGAGCGAGACGTTCGACAAGAGGGGCGCTTCCATCCCCGATGGCCAGGTATGAGAGGTACTAATGGTCACAATGTTAATAATAACCGTGATGATGAATAATTTGCCAAAGTTAAGTTTACCATACCTCCTTTCTCTGGAACTTATGACGCTGAGGCGTACCTAGATTGGAAAATGACTATTGAGCAAAAGGTTTAACTCTCACCTTGTCCCTGAAATCAATAGAGTTAGACAAGCCACTAGTGAGTTCAAGGATTTTGTTATAATTTGGTGGAATGAACTAGTAAAGTCTAACATATAATCCGAAACTTGGGATGCACTGAAGAGACAAATGCGCTACCGATTTGTGCCGCCTTCCTTTAAACGTGATTTGCGCAAAAAATTGCAGCGCTTAGATCAGGGTAACAAGTCGGTAGAGGAATACTACCAAGAGCTTCAAATTGGAATGTTGCGTTGTGAGGTAGAGGAAACAGAGGAGGATAAAATTGCTCGTTTCTATGGGGGGTTAAGCCAAGACATACAAAATATTGTTGATTACAAGGATTACCATGATGTCAATAGGTTGTTTCAACTTGCTGTTTTGGCAGAAAAAAATTGCAGCGACGACAACAGCAACCACTGAGCAACTTTGATGGTACTTTCCCTCCAAGCCAGGCGTCAACTTCATCCAAATCCGTAACACCTCTTGCCGTTCGGCCTGCTGCCCCTCGATGAGTAGGGCGCGTTCAGTAGCACCGCCACCACCGCAACGTACACCCGAGATAAGCAAGACGTCTAACCTGTAGGCCCCAGTGTAGACGTCTTCATCTGTTGCCTCCACGGGACGTACCACAGGAATAGTATGCCACCATTGCAAGGGAATGGGCCATGTCATGAAGGACTGCCCAAGCCAGAGAGCCTACATCGCGACTGACAAGGGTGGGTACATTAGTGCTTCTGATGTAGAAGATGAATATGCCCTTGCAACTAACTTGACAGATAATGAGGACGACGCAACCGACCAAGAAGATGACGATGAGGAAGCCTTGGGTGCGGTAGCCACTGAAAAATACCATACCATCATTGTGCAACGGGTCCTAAGCACTCAAATCAAGCAATCCGAGCGAGTCCAACGTCATAACCTATTTCAAATGTTCCTCGTCGTTAACAACCGTCGTGTTCGAACCTTCATTGATGGAGGCAGCTGCAAGCCTGCAACAACTTGGTATGTTCTGACCTGATCAAGAAGATTGGATTGACCACGAAACCCCACCCTCAACCATACCATGTTCAATGGTTCAACAACAGTGGTAAGGTTCGGGTTACCCAAACAGCTAGAGTGTCTTTCTTTATTGGTTCATACCATGATGATGCTGATTTTGATGTAGTGCCTATGCAAGCTTGTGCACTTTTATTAGACTGACCTTGGAAATATGATACTAATGCCACTCATCATGTTAGGGATAATACTTACACTCTGATGCACAAAGGGAAAAAAATCACTTTGCTTCCCATGACCTCTTCTGAAATTGTGCAATTTGATAAGAAAAGACTAGAAAATGAGAAGAAAGACAACACCCTAGAATCTGAAAACCAGCAAGTGGCTAAAACCATTTTTCTACAAAAGAAAGAGAAGAACAAACTTGCTGTTAAAACCGAGGGTATTAAATTGAAAGGTGGTGTTTTGCTTGCATCAAAATCAGATCTTGCTGATCCATCATGCTATGCTTTGATATGTAAAGAGATCTTATTCTCATTCGATGAAATGCCCGTCTCTTTTTCGCCTTCTGTTACTAACCTTTTGCAGGAGTATGATGATGTGTTTCCTGCTGAGGTGCCCCCGGGACTACCCCCTGTTCAAGGGATTGAGCACGAAATCGACTTGGTCCCGGAAGCGACATTGCCAAACCGTGCTGCATATAGGACCAATCCGGAAGAGACTAAGAAAATTGAACGACAAGTCCAATAACTTTTGGACCGTGGGTACGTGCGACCAAGCCTTAGTCCCTGTGCTGTTCCTGTTCTATTGGTCCCTAAGAAAGACGGTAGCTAGTGCATGTGCATGGATTATAGAGCAATTAACAATATCACAATAAGGTATCGTCATCCTATTCCTAGGTTAGATGACATGCTTGATGAATTAAGTGGTTCTACGGTTTTCTCCAAAGTTGACTTGCGTAGTGGGTACCATCAAATCAGAATAAAATTGGAAGATGAATGGAAAACTGCTTTTAAGACTATGTTCGGGTTATATGAGTGGTTAGTCATCACTTTTGGGTTGACTAATGCACCTAGTACTTTCATGCGGTTAATGAATGTGGTCTTAAGTCCTTTGATTGGTAAATTTGTGGTGGTATATTTTGGTGATACCTTGATATATAGCAAGTCACTTTCTGAACATCTCGAGCATCTACATGCTGTTTTTAATGCTTTGAGAGGCACGTTTGTTTGGTAACCTCGAGAAGTGCACCTTTTGCATCGATCGAGTCTCGCTTCTTGGTTATGTTGCGACTCCACAGGGAATTGAGGTCGATGAAGGAAAGATTGAGGGGATCAAAAGTTAGCTGACTCCTAAAACGGTCACACAAGTGCAAAGTTTTCATGGACTTGCCGGCTTCTACTGCTGCTTTGTAAAGGATTTCAGCACCATTGCCGCACCACTGAATGAACTAACAAAGTAGGGCGTTGCATTCCATTGGGCACAATCGCAAGAGGATGCCTTCAATTTGTTAAAAAGGAAGTTAACAACAGCACATTTGCTACAACTTTTAGATTTTGGTAAGACTTTTGAACTTGAATGTGATGCAAGTGGGATTGGTATTGGCGGCGTCCTCATGCAAGAAGGTAAGCCAGTTGCTTATTTCAGCGAGAAATTGAGTGGGCCTGTTTTAAATTATTCCACGTATGATAAAGAGATGTATGCTCTTGTGCGCACTTTAGAGACGTCGCAACATTATTTATGGCCTAAAAAATTTGTTATTCACTCTGGTCATGAAGCACTAAAACATAGTCGCAGTCAAAACAAGTTGAACCGTAGACATGCTAAGTGGGTAGAATTTATTGAATCTTTTCAATATATCATTAAACACAAGAAAGGGAAATATAATGTAATTGCTGGTGCTTTGTCTCAGAGATATGTTATGTTGACTCAACTTGACTGTAGAATTTTTGGACTTGATGCTATCAAAGAACTATATGCTCAGGAAGCTAATTTTAAAGACGCTTTGATTAATTGCAAGGACGGAGGGCTTGGAACAAAATTGTACTCAATCATGGGTTTTTGTTTAGAGCTAACCGCCTATGCATTCTAGTTGGATCCGTCTGTCTTTTGTTGTTGCAGGCTCATGGAGGAGGCCTGATGAGACACTTTGGTGTAAAGAAGACGGAGGATGTTTTGGCCACCCACTTCTATTGGCCGAAGATGAGGCGTGATGTTTAACGCTTTGTGGCGCGCTGCTCCACATGTCAAAAAGCTAAATCACAATTAAATCCACTTGGTTTATATATGCCTCTCCCCACTCCTAGTGTTCCATGGGAGGATATTTCAATGAAATTTGTTCTAGGTTTGCCTAGGACAAAACGGGGAAGGGATAGCACTTTGTTGTTGTGGATCGGTTATCAAAGATGACACATTTCATACCTTGCCATAAAAGTGATGATACCACTCACATTGCGGATTTATTTTTCAAAGACATTGTTCGTTTGCATGGTATGTCCTCCACTATTGTTTCAGATCGCGACACAAAATTTTTGAGTCATTTTTGGAGGACATTGTGGAATAAATTGGGGACAAAGCTGCTGTTTTCTACTACTTGTCACCCCCAAACTGATGGCCAAACATAGGTTGTGAGTCGTACCTTATCCACGATATTACGAGCTATTCTAAAGAAGAACTTAAAATTGTAAGAGGAGTGTCTTCCTCATGTGGAGTTTGCTTACAACCGTCCGCTACATTCAACTACAAAGGTAAGTCCTTTTCAGATAGTGTATGATTTCAATCCTCGTGCTCTCATTGACCTATTGCCTTTACCAACTTCTGAAAAGGTCAATCTTGATGTTAAGAAACGTGCTGAATTTATTTTAAACTGCATGAGACCACGAAAGAAAATATCGAACACATGAATGACAAATATCACATTGCTTGTAGTCATGATAGGAAGGAATTGTTGTTTGCTCCTGGAGATCTTGTTTAGTTATACTTGCGCAAGGAGCGTTTTCCTGAGTTAAGAAAATCTAAATTGATGCCCCGTACGGATGGTCCATTTAGGGTGCTAGAGAGAACAAATGATAATGCTTATAAACTTGAGTTGCCTGCAGATTTTGGGGTTAGCCCCACTTTTAAATTTTCATATTTGCGGCCATATTTGGGAGAAGAAGATGAGCTTGAGTCAAGGACGATTCCAAGTCAAGAGGGGGAGGATGATGAGAAAATCAACCCTACCGATGCGTCCACTCTGCCACCACCTATTGTGCAAGGACCAATAACAAGGGCAAGTGCGCGACAACTAAACCACCAAGTGGGCTCGTTCCTTACCACACAAGAGTGTACCCATAAGAGCGAGTTACTACCTAATAATGTTGTGCTTGTACTTAGAAATTATGGTGTTGATCAGCGAGGATGGAACTCTGCGCCAAGACAGGTCGGGAACCAAGTCTACCACGCGTTGGAGTCTGGATCGGTCACGGCGGAGCAGTCTATCTTCAAACGGCCGTAGCAGATGCATATCAACTCCGTTTGGGGTGTTCAAGTATATTACGGAGAAGCCCTCGATGATACCTTTCCAACGGATCCAGCGGCAAGTCCTAATTCTTTCTGAGTTGATCACAATCATCGAAACAAGAGGCGACCAGATGCTGTTGGGCCGTCTGGTGCTGCGTCACCTTATCTTTGGGCCTCGGCCCGTGTATACCGCGCAAGGGGGGCGCCCCAAACCCTAGGCGCTCCCCTTCTGCCTATTAAAACCCCGTGGCCATCATTGTTAGACTTGGGTTTTGCTTAGATAATTTTCTGCCATCGCAGTATCGCCGATCTTCGGTTTGTGGAACCCCAAATTCGTGATCTTAATATCAATTTGCAATTCGAGATTGCTTCTTCTTCGTTCTTGTTTGTGTTTTAGATTTGCTTGCAGGAACTAGCCTTCGTGGTGAGGTCGACCGTGCGCTTGCGTGGTTGATAACGAACGGAGACGGTGGTTTAGCGATTGCAGGTCTAGATCAGTGCTGTTCAAGGTCGGATCGTCAATGTCGAGTTCTCCACCAATCGTGTTTAGCCATATATATCGGAAGATCGGGATCCCGTCCCCCATCAGGAGTTGACAATATATTAAGTGCTCTTACAAAATGAGAAAATTTTACATTGACCCTAATAGGTTTATTTCTAGGTTAGTTTAAATTAATTCCCAGAGTTATCAATTTATTGGGTTTATCCATTAATATTCCTTTGAACGTATTTTATTCACTAAGGCAAGTGTAAATCTTCTATATTTGCTAAGTCATTTAACTGACCAGTATATTTCCTCCAGAATATTTGGTTCTAATTTACCAATTTGTACACTCATTAGTTATCCTATAATTGTATTAGACATTTTAATACAGGAACACTTACATTTTTCACTAGCAGTGCTGAATTCTCCATTACCGTGACTAAGGTTATATTTTTATAAAATCAATTCTGGTCTGTGGTATTTATCTAAATTTTTCTAGAATTTTTTTTTTTTTGGGGGGGGGTGCTTCTAGCTATTTTTAATAAATCGGAAACTATATTCGTCAATTAACTAAATAGAAATTCGCTAGAAAAACCATTTATTCAAACTGGGCCGAGCCAGCTAACGATCGGGCCTAGAGACAAAAACGGCCCAAGCCCAACTCGACGCGCACGCGGCCGCGCGGCCAGAGAACTACGCCGAAGGCGGTTTTTCTAGGGGGCGCAATCGCGCGGGGATGACGTCTTTCTTCAACGACGCCTCTATTTAACCCGACAGATGGGGCCGGGGTCCACATGTCAGTGACCCAGAGCTGTAGCTTGGTCTCAGCATGCAAGGGAATGGTCTGACAGGGGGAACCCACCTGTCGGTGACACTATTTCGCTATCAGTGCACGAATCTTGGCACTGGATCCGTCGGTGCTGGTTCATCATCTTCCTCGCGCCGGAGACAGTGCTCGTCGACGGCGGCAAGCGTCGCAGCGGCGCTACGGTACTATTCCGGTCAAGAGCGTGCACGCACAGACATCTATAGGCCCTAGGGGTCCTAACGGTGCCTGCGTCGAGGCCAGTGGTTGTCGGACGCGACGGCGAGGTGGCGGCGGCAGAACCAGGGCTCGCCGGCGATGTACGCGAAGGCTAATGACGTACAAGCTATACGGCTTGGCGGGGAGCATCAGGAGAGGTCATAGAAGCTTACAGAGCCTTGATATGGGCGCGAGGATGGACAGAGGTGGTTGACGGTGAAGCCCGTGGCGGCGGCCGAAACAGGGGCCACGTCGGCACGGCGACTCGGAGGCAGACCTGTTCATGGGCGGCCCGGCCCGGCGAGCCCGGCCCGAAAAAGCCCGGCCTGGCCCGGCCCGACCGGTGCATCGGGCCGGGCGCGGGCCTCGGTCTGAAGCCCGGCTGCCGGGCCGGGCTCGGGCCCGAGAAAAACGCGAGACAAGCCGTGGCCGGGCCGGGCCTCCGGGCTTCGGGCCGGGCTTTCAGGCTTCGGGCTAGGTTCGGGCCCAAAACCGAAGCCCGAAGCGTCGGGCCGGGCCGGGCTCGGGCTTGGTCCCGCGGGACCGGGCTTTGCCAAGCCTGGCCCGAAACCCGGCCCGGCCCGGCCGATGATCAGGTCTACTCGGAGGTCCTCGCCTGAAATTGGTAGAGGGGAAGGTCAAGAGGGATTCCGTGAGGCTCTGGGCGAGGCGGATTGCAAAGGGGCTCACAGAATCTGTGGGAGCGATCTCGGCACCGGCGCGGTGAGGAATTGGGGGAAGTGGAAAAACAAGACCGGTGGGGCGGTGGGGGGCCTTATAAGCGCCAGGCGGTGTTGGCGGCTCTCGGTGATGCGTAGGAGAGGGAGGAGCGGCGATGAGACGGCGCGGGGCTCGGCGCGGCAGACAGTGGACGCGACGCGGCGCGAGGAGACGACGCGCCCGGCGCGGTGATGATGAGGGCGCGGCGCGGAGGTGACTGGCGTGGCTCGCGCGGCAAGAGGCGAACAGGGCTTAGCCAGCGACGACGCGATGAGGTGACGTTCAGGCGGCGGCGGCCCACGGCGCAGTGAGGGAGCGCGAGGGGAAAGAGAGAGGAGGAGCGAGAGAGAAGAGTAGCTGGCAGTTGGGCCCACATGCCAGGTTGGGTTTAAATTCAAGCACGATTTGAATTTCACGTGAATTTTGTTGAATTGCCCAAATTTAGGTGTTACAGCCCAACCCCATGATCCATGTGGTAAGTAGCTGGCAGTGACGATGCCTGTCTATCCTTCTTAATCCGCCAGAGTTCGGGTTGGCTCCATAAAGCCCTTCGGGAGTACTGGTAACTACTTTGTTTCCGTTCTGGTTGTGGATATATTGAGCTTGCCGTGCTCCGAAGACAAGATAGAACAAACTAATTTAGGCTTCCATCTCATAAATTTATCCGAAGTAAGGTCAAGTAAATTTGCATACTTGAGCAAATTATAGAACAAACTAATTTAGGCTCCCATCTCGCCTTCTTGTTCTCCCAAGGAACTAAGCTGAACTCTTAATCCCCCGAGTCTCCAGTGTGTGTCATTGCACGATCACTATTACACTTGCCCCTGCAATACTTTGGCTAGAATATTAATTAGTAGATGAATCTATTTTTATTTACTATGCTCCTGCATAATTATAAATTAAATTCTATTGAGGGCATAAGAATCACCAACATAGGTGGTTCCAGCATGTCCTGCATTGTGTGGAAGTTCTCAATGGCTATGTCGTGGTAAGGGTGGACATGGTACGTCCCAATTCCACCAATCACAAGTTGGAGCCACCCCCCACCCCCCCAACAATGATGAGATCACAACTCTTGGCAAAGCTCTCCAAAGGATCTTCTGGAAGAAGTCCTGCGTCGAGGTGCTCGGTGAATCTCAATCTGCATCCGGGCCGCCTTCTCGCCCTGCAGTACTACATGAGCCTCAAATTGCAGAGAAAAAAGCCTCACTGCCTTCTCCTACTGTAAACAAGCTTCTCAAATCATCCAAAAAAGATGCACCCTCGCCTCCACCGGAGAAGCATGACCCTGTGTCAATTGCAGAGGAGGAAGTCTCACTGCCTTCTCGTAATGTATACAAGCTTCACAGATCATCCAAAAAATGCAACACCCGCATCCGAAGCTTCTTTAGCAGTAGCTGTAGTCTCTAGCCATCGGCAGTGTCCTACACTCTCCTTGTAAGCTCGGGACCGGCGCCTTCTAGTCCGGTCTCGGCACACCTGTACTGTTTTCCACCATATAATCAACAAGGCTGGAGTAGAGCTATTACCCGGCAATGGGGGCTCGAACCTGGGTAAAAATCACTTGTCTCGGACGGTTTGTATTTCCCTCGTTTCTTCTCTCACCCCCTCTCAATCTCACCGTACGACGGATCTGTACCCGGATCCCAAGTCGCACCTGGCGTAGTCTGGGAAGACCGCGCGGCTAGCGCACCCGCGAGCTCGGCCGCTGCCCCGGGCTACTGGAAAGGGTTGTCGTTGGGCCTCACTCCAACTACAAATTCGTCTGCCGGTCCGTGGACCCGCTGCCCTCTGAGGCGCATTTCCCAGACACCGACACTGGCCTATTCAAACACATACTTAGCATCATATATGGCTTGTGATGCAAAAAACACAGATTACGTGTCTACTCCAACACACCCTAGCATCACATATAAGTTATGATGCTAAGAAACAATATTGCATCATATATTATATGTTGCTGACACACATGTGTTAAATCATTGAATTTATTCGTGAAAACCTTCTTGTTCTATAGCCTAGGCTCACTTAATAAACATGTTGCTATGCATCAGGTATGTGTGGTGTGTTTAATATAAGAAAAAATATTATATTTTGTTAATAAAATACAAAAATTGGGTCATAATGCAATTTGAGAAAAATTATAATCATATGAGGACATTTTTTTATATCGATACAATAAAATAATCAATTTCATCTGCCGAAAAAACAGATGAAAATATTTCGCTAATTTCGTCGGCTTGCGGAAACTAACGAAATTGAAGCCTTATTTTCATCAGAAACTGACGAAATGGAAGCCTTAATTTCAATTGGAGTACTGATGTGAATCTGAAATGGTAATCTTCTGCTATGTGGACCGATTCTGCTTTTGATAGTACCGATCGACTAACAAATTGCAAATGATATTCTATTGCATTAGTTGTGACTTCCATGATATATATGCGCTGAATTCAGCCCCACGTGTTTCAGATCAGATTGCATATTGCTGCAATTATGACATGGAGCAATGGCTGTAGTGTGGATGTTGAATGGTTATGTATGCGCTGAATTTGCTTCATTTTTCCATCCCAAATTTAGCAGCATATATACACACACACACACCCAATTTTGATGTGGAATCCAATACTGCCCTGTTACATGCAGTTGTTCTTGATTTATTTGCTATACAACTATACAAGTAGAAACTTTCTAATGGTCTAATTAAACGGATACATCCCTAGGTTAGTTAATTAACATACCTATGTTTCTGTGAGTTTGGACAGTCATGAATAAAGCACCCAAAATGTATATGCAAAATCCGATTAGGAAGGGTGTATTTGTGACGATAGTAACTAATTAAAAAGTTATACACTATGGTTTGCTATAGTTTACTTGATCTTTCCAGTTTGCCATGTCTTGATTGATATATGTATGTAAGTGCCATTTCATTGTGCAGTGAAATTTACTTTAGGTTGTCCATTGAAATAGGTCCTACCTATTTCCTACGATGCATTTTTCATGTAGAAACATTTGTCATTTGAGATGATGTTCTCGGGTGCGTGCATGGGATGTCTGATCAGTATGGAGAGGTCGTTGCAACATTGTGTGGCTTGGTGGAGTGGGTGAACAAACTTGTTTATGTGTGGACTCTCTGGGCGAGGTGTTCACTCTCTCTGTTTTGCCTCACTCCTGTTGTGTCAATTCCCAGGCTCCCATCGATTCCATTTTATGTTCCTACTAGAATGAAGTATTGCAGTTGCATTGTAAAATGTTATGGTGTATCGAATTCGAGCAGGCCCGCTATGATTCCTACCCTATTAAGCCATAGGATCAATTTATTTTGTGGGGCCAAGGAACCTGGTAAGGTATAACTTGTTATATGAATTCATTTACAGGTCATGGAAGAAATTATTTATACTTTTCACTGCTTTATGAATTTGTGCTGAGTTCTGTTACTTAAGATAAGCACGAGTCATTTGTTTAATTATGTATTGCTTTCTGAATTCAAATATTTGGTCCGTTGTTTTATTTCCAGAACTTTTTTTAAGAAAAGAAAACTTACAATTGGGGGTTATGGATGATCTTCTAGGCTTAGTTCAATTTTTTCTCGTTCACCTTTTTAGGTATAAGCCAGAGATTGGCGATATCATTGTCGGTCGTGTGATTGAGGTATTAATATTTATGATTTGTGCCACTCTTTCGACTTCCTTACCTTTTTCAAAACAATTACTTTGTAAGTATTATTGAATGTTGATAAAAATCGCTAATATGAAAATATGTTTAGCCAAATCATGATAATATATGCCTAGTTTGTAGTTTTGTCCATGGCTAATAAGTAATAGTTAGTTGCTATTTTTTTATGCCAAATGGCTAGTGTTAATTAATTTTGGCTGTACATCCAGCTTAACAATCAGAGTGTATAGGTAAATTTATAAACCTTTTTGTTAATATTACTGTTAGAATTATGTATTATTTATTTTATGGTCTTGCCTTATCAGTTAAACATCCATGCTGCCCATTCATTCCATTTCAGACCTATGTGAATTACCATGTTTTTTTTCCTTTCGAAGATTGCTCCTAAGCGCCGGAGGTTGGAGATAAATTTTAACCAAGATGTTGTTCTGATGCTTTCTTCTATGAATTTGCCTAATGGCATTTAGGTATACTTTTCTGTACCATTGCTTTGTGGGATTGATGAATTATGCTAAGCGCTATGGTGACAGGCATTTCAACATGAATTGACACACCCTTTTTAACTTACCTAACAATAAGTTTTGGCACACTATCTCTGCTGGACACGGTAGCAACCATGGAATTTGAATTCACTGATCTAAAAACATACATTATAGTTTCTTGGAGTATAATTAGGATGCTATTGTTTTATATAACACCTTGAAATGTTGCGTCATGTCCAAAGGGAGCAATGATTAGCATCATCACTTTATTATTTCACTAGTGGTTCTTCCTCAACATTCCAGTTAATGTTTTTTCCACATTCCTCCTATTTGAGAAAGAGAATTGTTGTTGAAGAACTTTATATATGCGGAGTATTTTTAAAGAAAATGATGTTGTCTATGTAAGTATCATACTCCTTGCCGTTTTCTCTGAAAGGTACTAGGGCTACCTTATTTTGTTGCTTAAATGGATGTTGGTAATTTGAATGCACTATGTTCATCATATGTCTAGTTATCTGAAAACCATTTGATTTGACAAACAATATTATGTTAGTTGCTTACATATCTAATTACCTATCCTAAGCTAGTACCAAATATGTTGGAACAATATTGTATAACTTAAAATAGTTTAGAATATTTTACTGAGCCGGCTTACTGCAAATGTGTTAAATAGTCTTGGAGTAATTTCTTGTGGATTTGCTTGCCATTTTGTTGATGGCAGCTCAAGGCATTGTTCATTCAGAGCTTAAAGGGGCACTTGAGCAGCATATTATAACAACATCGATGCATGTGACTTCATGTTTATTTGTCTTTGCTTATTCAATAAAAATAATATTTGGGATTGATTTTGACACGTAATGATCTTCATATGTCTTTAGTGTTACCTTTTGCGGACACACCCTACATATACAGTTTCATTCTGTGTTTTTTATGTTGCATATTTTTAATGATGTTAAATAGCTTGTACTAGATTATAGCATTATGTTTGGACCAAGTGTCTGATGGTAAAGCACTGAGAAGGTACATCTTACATATTGCTTACTGCCCATATAGACTTCCTTGTTCATTCTTCTTAATAGCTAACTACATCATGCCCTAATTATTGTAGCGGCACATTGGGATGACTAGGAATACATTCCTGGCCCTAAAAACAAGAAGCCTGAGGTAGTAGTTTGTTTGTGGCTACTATGTAACTTAGCAGTCTTATTCGTTTATTCTTTTTGATGCTTTTACCTTGCAGTACATGTGTGTTTGCATAGTAATATGATGAGAGGAAACCTTTCTTTCCTTAGTGTCTGAAACCTTTCTTTTTTTGAGGCCATTGAGTTGATGAATGTAGTTGTTGAACTGCATTTATGAAGACTATTTGGCCTTTGCTTTTCTTTCTCTCAACTTAACTTGAAAATATATATGACTTATAAGATTCCATTGAATTCTCTTTACACCATTATTGACATAACTTTGACAGTTCATTATTAAGATCATTTGTTGTAGCTTATGTAAATTGTCCTTTCTGCGCAGGTTCAATTTCATAAATTTTTAGCACAAGGCAATGTTTTTGATAACTATGCTAATATTGTCGATCTTATTATTGTAGTCACTATATTCTAGCTATCATGTTAGACTGGATTTTTAAAAAAAGCTATCTTGCATTACATAATCTCACTCTTTGATCCTCTATGGAATTATTAATGCGCAGTTGTGCTCATATTCCAAATTGACATTTGCAAGGTAGGACAAAAGTTCGTACAAAATGGCTTAGGAGGACACCGAGTATTGCCTCCATGTTGAGACCTATAAAAAGATGGGTGATCTTGTAGGGCCTTGAGAATAAGAAGAAAGAGCATATTATGTTAAGCCAATCCATGATGAAAGATGTGATGCTCGGGCAGAAGAAAATAGGAATTAAGTAGATGTATTTGTTGTATTTCATATTTTAAATTCAATTATTACTTTTTTAGCTTCTATATGTATGGACAAAGGCCAAGTTGTTTTTTTATTTCTATGTGAAGTGATGTACACGACATTATATTTAAATGAATAAAATACATTTTTTATTATTGCACATATTTAGAGATGTTTAAGATCAATTTTAGTCAATTCTGTGTGACAACTATATTATTTACCAAAAAATAATATAATTATATGCACACATATTTAAAGATGTTGCAATAGACTGTTTAAGTGATGCTATCAGCTATCGTCAATATAATGCGTACATGTGATGCTAAATACATGTTGCTAGTTAGCAACACATATACAGACATATTGCACCATATAGTTTACGATGCAGAATACAATTAGCAACACCACCTATAACAACACCTACGTTATCGGATGCTATTAACGCCTGCAACACATATGGATACATGATATAGCAACATATGAGTATGTTGCTATAGGCTAGTCCCCTTGTAGTGACCTTAAGGGCTCGGTCCTAAAGGATTTGGGTGGTTCCCACACTGGGTCCGAGTCTCGTGTGTACTACACCAATCCATACAACCATCCACCCAAACCAGGGTTTTGCAAAAATCATTATCCCTTTTATAACCCAACTATTGTACCCCAATAGTCCCGTTTTATCAAACATGACAGCATCAACTGTCTTTAAATCACTATTTCAAACATTGCATTTCACATGAAATAACAGTGACGACGACAAGAAACAAATAGTAGGGCTAAGCATTTAACGATCAACTAATCGATGAAATGGCAATAAACAAGTTATATATTCCTACGGTTGACAAGGATCAGGTTTATACGATAATAATAAATTTTCTGGGCATGTAACTAATTGGACTAATCAACTAGCATTTTTACATTTCAATATAATATGCACTTAGCAAATCTAGTAAATCATTTAGAAATCTAGGCAACAATATGATCAACAAATATTGAAGGGAAAAAGTCAACAATGACTTGCTGTAAATGCGGTCTTCCGGACGCCTGGACATGTCCTCGGTCCCAGCGACATCGGCGTTTGATCACGCTCCCGAATTATACACGCTTTTTGGACAGCCGACGAATGGGCCCATTCGCGCGATCATTGTGGTGCACGTGGATTTGAGGAATTTCGGTGGCGTAACCCTGTTGAGCTCTGCGTGCACAACATAAGTGCTAGGCTAGGCCTAGCCGTACGTGCACGTGGGGTTCAGCAAGGTTATGCAGGTGAAATTTTTCTAAAATCCGCACGCACCACAACGATCGCTCGAATGGGCCCGTTCATCGGTGGATTTAGGACCTATCCTGACCTATAAACACTAAACCTCATACATGCATTGTTCATAGAGCTTAGGCATGGAATCGTCCCGGAGTTGGATGTACGTCGGTTGGCAGAAGAATGGTAGACATTCGGCGGAGTGGGCCATGAACACTAAGGAATTTGTGAGGAATGCTTTCCATTCAGTACCGAATTCTGATACCGCAGAGCTGAGATGCCCATGTGCCATGTGTGGTAACCTGAAGTGGAGGACTCGGGAGGAGATTGAGAATCACCTGTGCAAGCGTGGTTTCAAGCCAAATTATTTAGTGTGGACTGATTATGTGGAGGGCAAGCGGACTCGATCGGTTAGAGATGTGGGTCTACGGTCTGGTGCTAATGAAGGGTTTGATGAAGTGGATAGGATGAATGAGATGCTTGATGATTTCGGCCAACAGCATGAAATGCCAGAGCCAACATCGGGGGAGGAGTTTGTCCCACCGCAAGACCAGTTCTTCGGTCTTTTATCGGCCGCCCAGGAGCCTTGCATGAGAAAACCTAGGTGTCTGTCCTCGCCGCAGTGGCGCGCCTCTTCTCAATAAAGTCAAGGCACAACTTTTCAATTGACTGTTGCGAGGACATCATCAAGCTAATTTGTGACCTTCTTCCTGAAGGCCACAAGATGCCACCAAGTTGGGAGGTGAGGAGGGTGCTCAGGAGGCCGAGTCGAGGGGCTTTGACGAGGGAGATGAGGAGTCAGCGGAGGGATCCGTTAGGAGGTCGGTGACACAACGAAAAAGGCCGGGGGATAAATAGGCTTCCTGCAACCCCTGTCAATCCTAACGATAGAATTTACTTTAAATACTCCGGTGACAGGTACGTTCAACAATTGCATCATCATCGATCTTAATAACTATTAAATGATCGATTCATGCTGTTATTGTGTTCTCCCAGCAATTTGGTGGCAATCAGCACTGGCGTGAAAGAGCCAGGTCCTGCTCTGGGGGTGATTCTACGGGTTTGCTACCCTGGGATGGTGGAGGTTAGGAATGAGCACAGGGCGGCGCTTACTTGGGAGGACTACAAACTTGTTAAGGATACCGAGTTGGATTCCGTCGTTGAGCGTGTACTCGACGAATTCTGGGTAAGGTAACAATCTTTTCATTCATTAAAGTCAATGTATTTTGCTAATGCACAGTCAATTGTTTTTTCACCTTCTTTTCACGGTAGGTATCAATTACCTCGTGATTTTAGTCAGCGACAGCGAAACATCACTGATCAAGTTATCAAAAGAAAGGCCACGAAGTTGGTGCGAGAGCTGATTTCACTCGCTCGCGTGAAGGCTGTCGAGCGACACTTCAAGAGGAAAGGGATTGATACAAGAAAGGATGGCACTTCTAGAGACCATTTTCTCACGCCAGATGAGTACTTTGTGTGTCGACCTAAGTGGTGCGACAAGTGCCCAGATACTTGGAGGTTATGACAGTCCGAAGTGGAAAGATAAATCAGAAAGGAACAAGGCAAATCGTAATGCCTCCGGAGATGCCTGTGTCACCCACCTCGGTAGCCGGTCGATGGCTTAGCTGGCCAAAGTGATGATAAGATGTCTCTACTTTAACGTTTGCTACTTAGATAAATTGACTTTGTATATAACACTGCAGAGAGAACAAACCGGGCAGGATCCAAGCTACATCGATGTCTACACCAAGGCACACTCGGCGAGAAACACCGATGGCACGCAGGCACCTTTGGACGCCCGGCCCAGGTGAGATTGGTAAGTTCTAAGTTTTGGCGTTCACATGTACATAGGATTAATTTGACAAGTACTAATGAAGATGCTTTTACCGCAGGATCGTTATGTGGAGGTAATGACTAAGGTGCACGAGGCTGACTGCACTCCTCTTGAGGCACCCTTGGACGCAGCCATCATTCACTCCCGTATGGGGCGAGGGCTCACGGTCGGTTGGTGTTCGGGAATGACGCCCTCTGCTCTTCCAAGTACATGCCCGAGGTGAGGGCAGCTCGAAGGTCTTCGGGCCCATCTACTTCCTTGAGGCAGCGTGCGTTGGAGGACCAGAACCGCGTCTTGCAACAACAGATTCAGGAGCTAACTAGGAAGCGAGAAGAGGACGCGAGAACAAACCAAGCTATCCTATCCAGACTTGCGTTCATCGAGCGTTGGATACCGGTAGGATTTTGCTTTTTTCGAGATGTCATGTTTTTAATTGCTATTTTTGGTCTAACCCGCACTAATTGTGGTTTACTTTGCAGTCCTACCCTCCGCCACAAGGAGCTTCGTACATTAATCCTCCAGACGGGGTAAGTCGATGTAAATGCTTTAATTGTCTAGCCATGAAGTGCTACATACCACAATCGATAATGCTCCTTGCAGGCTTCAAGATCGGCTACTCCAACTCAAGCCCCTGCCGCGGACCCCTCTCATCCACCAATGCCATGCTTCTAGCTGTTTATCCCTACTCCTGGCCACGACGGGGTAAAATTTCTTAACTCCCATGCACTAATTCATTTTAGGCTATACCGCATATATTACATTTCAATTTGTTTGCTTGCAGGCGTCCGGATCTGCTCCTGCACAGGTGCCAATGCCAAACCCCTACATGTGGCAATATGGACCTCCCGGACCTTCTCAACCACAACATATGCCGATGCCAAGCCCCTACATGTGGCCAATACCACCTCAAGGCTACACTCAGCAAGCTGGTCCTTCACAGCCTTCAGGACAGGTAATTCATCTAATTTTAGTATTTTAAATGGCATGGTGAATCTTACGTGAACAATATTTTGCTAATGCCAAACTAAAACATCTCTTTCATCAAAATTGCTACTTAGGGATCCGGGTCAGCTGCCCCAGCACAAGAGGTGCAGCATGGTGATGATGCAACCGGTGGCTCTGTGCCCGCCTTCGACGATAACTTTGTCGATGACATGCTTGCGCAACCACCCTCCTTCCCGCCCTCCTCTTAAGTAAACGGTGACACTTCTTTCCAATTCTTCCCTCAATATGGTTGTATGTCGAAAAATGGACTCGTGATGATGAATGTATGTTGCTACATGTCGACTATTGCATATGTGTGGAATGTGGCCATGTGTGCATTTTGTGGTTTATAATTGTGTTGGAATGTGCATGTATATGCGAAATTTGTGGCTATATATGTTCCAAATGTGCATGTGTGTGGAAATATGGCCATATGTGGGCATATGGCCATATTTAGGAAATATTTAGAGATTATGGGGAATTTCCTGCAGGTACAGCACCAACTGCTGCATTGCGGAAATGCGGCGACAGCGGTGTATTTTTTTGGAATTTTTGACAATTCTTTACCAATTATTTTTTGCTGCAGCCAACCTATTCTGGACAGCTTTGTACTGGCCGTCCACCATAACCAGAGCCCACATATTATGGTAGACGGCCATAAAAAACGCTATTGCTATTTCGCAGGCGCCTGAAATTTGTGATTTCGTGCAGGCGCTAAAAGTTCCAGTAAGTTTGTACTGTTTTTCCACATTTCTATTCACTGGAAGAAACGTTGTGAGAAGGTGAAACTTTTAGCGCGAGGGTTGTTTGCGCGTTTTGCTGTGTGTGCCGTCGCCGGCGATCGTCGTCCTCCATGCAAATTACAAAATCGTGCGGACGCTAAAAGTTTCAGTAAATTTGTACTGTTTTTTCACCTTTTCATTCACTGGAACAAACGTTTTAAGATGGTGGAAAAAAATTCTGCATGTGGAGAGGGGGACTGTTGCGTGGGGGACCGTGTTAAAAGCTATTGTTGCATGTTGCGCCTGCAAAACGTGCTAAAATACAGGCGCCTGAAAAATAGCACATCCCCATAAAAAAACCGTCCACCATAAACTAAGGGGCAGCAAACCCTCCTCCCTAGGTATGGTAGACGGCTTTGACTAGACCGTCGACCATAAGATGACGGAGGGATTTGGTCGTTACCCCGTATTATGGTTGACGGCTATGCTGTCGACCATATTTTTATGGTCGACGGAGCAGTGTCGTCGGCTTATGGTCGACGGTCGGCCGTCGAGTATATTTTGGGTGGATGGTTTACTCTCTATGGTAGACGGCTTGGGCCGTCTTAAATGATGAACTTTCCTGTAGTGGCTATTAACTGGCACAAATTATTCCATGTAAAAATGCCTATAAGCCTATGGCAAAACAGAGTGGAAAACCAAACGAAGAAAAGGTTACAAATTTACAACAACATATTGTTCTCATTGCAAATACAATCTAAAAACTACTCATCACCATTCAATGAAGATCGTGGCTGGCCACTAATCCGTGCCGTAGGACCATGTCTTTGGTGCGCGAATAGCGCTTTAGGAACCTGCTATGAACCATGACACTCAACCTAGCCATTCCCATGCATGTACGTGATGGCCAAGGCAAACATTAATTATGTGGCTTGGTCATGATGAGAGCACACATTCCTATCAACTTCCAGTCTGCGAGACATGCATGGGACTCAAAAGATAATGTCAGGAGTTCCCCTCATCGACTGCATGCTTCAGTTCTGCAGCATATGCGCACTTGGCAAGCAACATTGTGCTACATATCCTTTTTCCACGTCATACTGAGCTGAGGGTGGGATGGAGATTGATACTGTTTTGACGTAGCGATTGCTCTCTCACATTGGTCTGACATCATTGATGATAACAACCAACATACATACATACATACATACATACATACATACATACATACATACATGCATGCATACATATAACATACATAGACACACATAAGCTACACACATACCCACATACATACATACACACATATGTATGTATGTGTGTGTGTGTATATGTGTGTATGTACGTATGTATGCACGTTTGTATGTATGTATGTATGTATGTATGCATAAGGTGATCAAGTTCTTCACACTACAAGAAAAAACCACCTTTACCAACACATCTATGTGTTGTTAAAAGGTTAAATAAGCGTCGTTGAACTCTATATCAACGAATTCAATATGCATGGCTACAGAGGTTAAATATCTATTGGTAACTAGCCCAAAGAAGCGTTGTGAGCCAACAACGCTTCTATGTGTTGTTAATTTGTACCGTGTAATTGATTTTACCATTATTTTCCGTGTGAATATGTTTCCAGTCAAAATTTTCTTTTTTACCAATCTCACAAAATAAAAATATCTCACATATCAAAAAAATATCGAAGACAGAGAGTAGAATGATCCCTATCACTACTACAGAATGACACCTCACCTCTCCTCTTAAAACTCTTGGCTGGTGCCACCTGTTACTGTTCACTTGAGCATAGTATTGGGAGGGAGAAGTTCAAAAAAGGTCATCCACTACCGGTTAGAGTTCTTATCACAAACCGGTACTAATGTGAGAACGTCACAACCGTTTGGTGCCTCTAACTAGTACTAATGTGAGAACGTCACAACCATTCGGTGCCTTCAACTGGTACTAAATTGCCCCTACGGTTTGTGTCTAACCCATACTAATAGACCAATATCTAAGTCTAGTTTTCTAGTAGTGTATGTCAAGCTCAACTTTCCTACCAATCACGATGGGCCGGGTAGTTGACAGGACATTGCCAAATCCTGCATTAACAATACATACTAAGGATTAGTTCTTGTACCTAAAGTGGAACAAATAAAAAAAAATTACATGGTATGGCTAAAGCATCTTGATATACTCCCTCCATCTATTATACACGGCACAACTGGAAAAGACTCAAAGACCAAGGAATCGCTCGCCCGTCCTACTATTTTCGCACGCACATCTAGAAATTTCCATTCGCACGCTACACCATGCAGCTATGCTGCTCGGGTCCTCCACTCAATGCTTGCATGCGTATGAACGGGAGCCGAGGAGGTGCCGCCCTATATTCTAGGACTTGAAAAAAAAACAGTTGCGTCGTGTATAATAGGACGGAGGGAGCAATAGTTAAGCTAATTATCTCAAAAGAACTAACATGATCAATAAATTAATTGTATGAGGCATCAAGTGCAATGGGAAAGAATGATGCATGAAACGCAATCGCATCCATGCTCTTTAGTACGTATCACAACATATCAGGGTTATGAGAGCGTTATTTAGTATCAAATCTTGTCAACGAAGTACCATGAACTCAGTCCAAATATGTATGCTTCCACCCATGGAAGGTACCCATATATCTAAATTAGGGTTTTATGAAACACGAAAGTAGTTGATATGCTGTGACATCCTAATGTCCCAAGTTTTTTTAAAAGAGATAAAACCTAAGGTAAAATTTGATTTTATTATTTGTGTAGTTAAAACCAATTATAGCTATTATTTTATGATCCGATAAACATTTATGCACAAGCCTTGCTTAAAATTGGGATGGGGCAGTGGCAACAAAAATCCCCAAGGTTCCCAAATATATGTCTTACCTTTTCGTAATTTTTGGGCAACCCGGAAATTCGGATTAAGCCCAAAAAGGCCTTATTTGGAAGGTATTTCCCATGCAATCATAAGCAATACTTATCCGAAAATTCTCCAAATATTAGGGAACCTTCTATAAGCCCAAACCGACCTATCCTCCAAGTTTCAGCCGAGATCTCGCATGGTAAGTCAGATTCCCAATTTGGCAAGCCTCGAATTCTACCGAGAAGGATTTGGTTTCCTAAACCTTTCCTATTTCATCCCAGCCGAATCCACACCTCCCCAGCACTATGTAAACCCCCCAAGACCACCTCTTGACGACCACAACCCGTGGAGCCTCAAGGTTGGAGCCCTAGCCACCAAACCCTAGCCTCCTCATCTTTCAAGGTATCTCCATCCGTGCCAAACCCAAACCCTAGATTAGATACTGCCATGTTGTAGAGCTCGTTGAGATAGTCAAGATGGTTATATGCATCGCCTATTTCGGCCAAGGATTGAGCAAGGTACAAGCCACCGAAGTTTCTCTCTCCTCTCTGCCCTCCGCCGGTGCCGACATCGTTGCCGGCAAACCTCGTCCGCTGCCGCCCCAGATTCCGTGCCCACCAATTCCCAGCCCCCACGCGATCGCCGCCGTTGCCCATTTCCCGCCCACACGCACCCACGCCATGTCCGCCACGCATCGGCCGCACCGTCATCCCACGCGTCATCCGCACAGATCCACCGCCACGTGCCAATGTCGCCTTGCCACACATCTTGCCACCACTCGCGCACATTGTGCCGCCGCTGCCGCCACTGCATGGTGGGGCCCGCCTGTTGGTCGCGCCTTGCGCCACTGACCAGTAGGGTCCACATGTCGGCGCTGGCTGGGCTGCATGGGCCAAAAGTGGGAGAGAGAGGGAGCTGGGCCGAAGGTGTGAGCCGGGCCCATTTAGTGGTTTAAACCCTTTTACAATTTTCTGGGAATTTCCTATTTATTTCGAAACTTCCCAGAATTGTTTAGGGCGTTCCCGAGCTCCGATTCAGGTGATTCTAGATCCATTAATTCACAAATATTTTGTAGGATTTTTAATATATTTTTATTATTATATTTTCATTGCTTGGATCTGCTGTTTATTTTGGTTTCTCGATCTATGTGTAGACGACGTGTTTTCCGGTACCTCGAGGTTGTTGCCGGGAATCTCTGTAGGAGGACTACAAGCTCCGACTTCTTCGAAGGCAAGCACTAGTTTGCATATTTCTAACCCATTTTAACAATTTCACTTTATGTTTATTGCTATAACTGCTACTTGCATTCATGATAGACTAGTGCGTGTGTGCCTAACCATGTTAGTCTTCTACTATCATATTGTAGCCTTGATTGATGAACCCCTCTATAATTCCATAGCCTATCCTTTGACTAGATACTAGGTTTGCATGGGTGATCCACTTATAAAAATGAGATGGCGAAGCCGAGGCTTCGATGTGTTTTGGTTAAAACCTAATCAACTAAAATCAATGTGTGGTTGGTTAGAGGAACCTGGTCGAGATGATTGCTGGGTTGTGGCTGTGGTATGGAGGTCTCGTATCCTAAGGACTCAAGCTTGTGACATGCTAGACCAAACTAAACAGTACAACCACTTCTGCCTTCGATTCTGGCTTAGTACCCTACGAAACCCACTAACCACTTACTCGCGAACTTGCCCGGTTACGGTTCGATACTTTCTCCCTAGGGTAAGGAATGCGACCTTATCTGAGGGGTGTGTTCGTCTCTGAGACCGAATGGCTTAAATGGGGAACACCCCCGAGTGGTGTCCAAAAGTAGTAGGCGCCTTGCCGCGGCGGGCACCGGCGGGGCCGGGGAAGTGGTGGGCGTAGTAGGCTGGAAAGGCCTTGTACCATATCTCCCTCGGGATGAGACGGGGCTTGTGGGGGAACATGTACACACTCTGCAGAGTTAGAACTATCATGATAGCCATGTCCACAGTCATGGACGGGGCGAGAGGTTTTAACATGTAGTCCCACCTTTTCAATAATTTGACTTGACTAGTGTAGGCTGGGATTGGCCTAGTGCGATGCACCTTCCTTTGATGATTTTTGGTAATATCTTGAGATCATGCATTCACTTAATTAAAACTTGACAACTAAAATTTGTTTAGTAATAGGTTTTGTGTAAAACAACCTTTCCTCCATCCCTTGCCTTTGCAAACAATGTTAAGAATCGCTTGCTGCGTAGCCGCGTACTTATTATAACTATCGTGGATAATTTTATTATTCAGGTTGCAAGTTTGATCAGGACTAGGAGGGTCCGAACTCAGGTGTGCAGGACTAGCTGCGGATGTCCGGGTCAATTGGTTGGATATCGTCGCTGCTGCTGTTGTTGCTCTGATGTTGTTTTTATTCATTCTTAACATTTGGTAATATCAGTCTTATTGTAACAACATATGATGCTACCTTGAAATACTCCGTTATTTTGAATAATAATGGAATGCCAGCGATGATAACTATTGAATTGTCCATCATGAGGTACTAGTTTGGGCCTAGTATCAGATCATGGTGTGGGATTCCCTGTGGAGACATAGGGGGTCGTGACATATGCTCATGAATTTGAGATGCAAAATGATCTACATTTGTCTAAAGTATGACCTTCATTAATTAAAATACCTAATTAACGTAAAAAATAGTAATGATGGTTGGTGAGGAGTGAGTTTCACTTAAGGCCAAAAGTTAGGGTAATTGGTTAATTAAGCCCTATAACTAATAATTTATCTAAAGTTCCAAGTGAATATGGTATGTTATAATTTTCCTAAGTTCTCTTAGGCATGAAATAGATTTTGGATATTTTATTGTAATCAATATTTTTATTAAATAAAAAACTAATTCACATTTTTCTAAAGTAGATAATTGTCTAAACTTAGCTATAACAATTATCATGGTGGAATAACTAATTCTATGAAATTTATCATAAAATCATTTCAAGGTTTGAAGTGTCACCTACTAATTTCTAGAATTTTTCCGCATTTTAATTAGTTACTCTGCTGATAATTATAAAATAATATATAGTTTATTCTCAAATATAAAAAAGATAAATTATTGCATTGTTGATGATAATAATTTTTTCAAAGACGACATGCACTTCTATAAGCATAGCATGCACTTCTAAATCGCTGACATCCTGTGGAGCCTTGCCATCCTCCTTGGTTCCTTCATCACCCTTCGATACGGATAACGCTTGCGCGCGAAGAAACGTTCGATGATGCATGCACATTGTCTTTCGAGAGTTCATTAATTAGTCAAATATTTGTGATTGCATATCAAAGCAGTAGGGGCAAGCCTTTACGAAGTGCAGAGAAATCATTAATGGTGCATAACAACATGGCTCATTAATCTTTTTCAGGTTGCTTAGTTTTCAATTTGAATGAGTAGAGGCATCATTACATTCGTGTCATAGTACACAACTACGAAGGATTTTTTTATAGTAAAGAACAGGAGAGCTGCCTTGTATTGATCAAAAGGAGGAAAAAGGAGATAAAGGCTTCTTCCACTGTGGGCCCAAAAAGGAAGCTAAATAATTACAAAGGGGCTCCCGCAACCTCCTAGAGGTGCAGGTCATCAATTAACAAGTTAAGGAAGACCGAGGCGGGCCTATCAGCATGGTGGAAGATTTGGTTGTTACGCTCAAGCAATATCTGCCAGATTGTGGCGGAGGTGGCTGAGAGGACACCGCGAGGGGTCCGCCCTGAAGGATGTCGGTCGGCCACCAATTCGTGAGACATCTAGTTTGAGTCCAGCCCGAGGGTTCAAGGTGCGGAGTGTTCAACAGGGTTTCCACCCAGGCCCAAACGAAGGAGCTAAAGTCGCATTGCAGGAATAGATGCTCGGGCGTTTCCAAGTTACACCTGCAGAGGGGGCAGGAGTAGTCGTTTGGCGGTTGGCCACGGAGCAGGGCATCAGTTGTTATGATCCTTTTGTGCAGTAGCGTCCAGAGAAAGAATTTGCACTTGGACGGCGCCCAAAGCTTATGCTGAAGCTTTGGGTTGGCTTGGCCATGCGACCTTCCAACTGAAGCAGGTAAGCCGATTTGAGAGAAATTGTCATCTGCGGTGAAGCGCCAGGTTAGCTGATCCGGCTCATCAGGAGATAGTTGCACTTGGACAATCTGTCGAAGGAGTGAGATGAGATCGGAGATCATCTGCGGGGTGAGGTTGCACCTTAGGTCAGAGATCCAGTTGTTTGTCGTGGCATTGAGCACCGATCTATTCTTCCTTGCTGACGCCTTGAAGAGTTCTGGAGCGGGATGCCTTGGAATGCAGCCGAAGAGCAAGTGGTCCCCCCAAAAGGAGAGAGTGGAGCCATTGCCCACGATGGACGAGCACCCAACCCTTAGCAAAGCGAAATCGGACTCGACAGCGGCGTAGGGGTTGGGGGAGGCCTAGGCGGGGTTGGGGAGCATCTGCTGAGGTATAGCCAACGGAATCTCAGTGCCCTGGAGACCCCAGGCCACCAAGTGAGGTCGGGGAGCAGGCCGTGCTCTAGTTGATTCTACCCCCACCACCCGTGGAGTCGCTGCCCTTCCATAACTAGTTTCTCCTAAGTGAATTGATTTTTTTATATATTCATTGGCCATGCCACTAGGGAGAATTAACAAAGTGCCACAGCTTTCCATATCTTTGTTACCCCCTCTGAGTGCCATCTGAGCAGTCTGGACTCTTTCTTATTCCCAAACTAGCGTATCAAAACCACGCACTACAGGAATCGCTCGCAGAGTCGACTACTAATTGCTGTCTCGACGGCCAACATGCAACCGTCGATACATATCCATTAGTATCGACGGCCACTAATGAACCGTCGAGACTGAGCACGGAGTGGGGTCACTCTCGATGGCCTATATTGTAGCCGTCGAGAGAGCTTGGAGGAAGCCCCATGTCAGCGTCTGAGGCATGACGGCGTCTACGTCTCTTGACGGCTAACCGTTAAGCTATCGACAGAGGATGCACCGGAGAGCCTGTGTCGACGGCCAAGACGTGGCCGTCGACACAACGTAGTATGAAAACATTTTAATTCCTGTTTTTTTAATTTTGTTGTGATTTAAATTTCATTTCAAATTTCCTTGAGTTTTTTATGATATTTAATTAAATACTATGAATGTCGTGTTGATGATATGTTTTTTGCTATACTATTTTGTTATGTTACAATTGAATAATATACAACATAGCCTTTCAAAGTACTAAAATAATGTTTGAATTTCAATATTTAATTTTCAATAGTGAAAATTTAATATTTTTTATCGGATGAGGTTATCGATTAGTGAATACTAAACCATGCATAGATGAAAACTTATTAGTAAAAATAAGTTAAATTCAAACAAGTGTTTATTGACAATGGAAACACATGAAATATTAAACTTTCACCCCATATTCTCTAGAAAGCTTCCATTTACAAAGGAATCACTGCACGGTGAGCTTTAAAATTTTCGATTGTTTTTCTATACTTGTAATTTTATGTAGAAAACATCATGGAGTGGTCTGATCATTTCAAATGATTTATTTGAAATTTTTAAATTTGAAATAGAGTTGTTTGACTGATTAAGCTCTTGGGGGGTGTTGCTCTCGAGACTGCCAGTTCTCTCGACGGCCACGTGTAAAGCCGTCGATACAAAGCAGCTACCTTGACTGCAGTCAACAGTTGCCCTCGGTAGAGATAGTCTCGACGGCTTTAGATGTGGCCGTCGAGACAATCTTCCCCGACGACAGTGCCGACGGTTCGTCTCTCTGCCGTCGACACAGGTAGGGAGGCCCATGATCGACGGCTTACCCGTGCCATCGATACACAGCCCGCACAAGGGCTCTCTCGACGGCCTACATAGGGCCGTCGAGAGAGCCGCATTGGATTCGCCCGTTACTGCTGTTGTCTCAACGGCTTTGCCTGGGCCATCAAGACTCTGACGCTTTAGATCTGGCGTAAGGGCTCGGGACTTGGCATTTTTGCCAAGTCCCGAGCCCTTGCCTCCTCGCTGCGCCACCGCCCGCTGACGTTCACCCAGCCGTCCCCCCTGTCAAGCGAACCCCGGCCAAGCGATCCTGAGCACTAGCTTACTAGAGGTTTATTACATTTAGTTTGCAACTTGGACTTCGATGTGTTAGGTGATGAACTTGGATGTGTTATGTGTGGTGGTGAAATTATGTTTATATTTATTCATTTCTATATATTTATGTGCTTTTGATGAATTTTGATGAATTGTGGTTGCTTATATGCGACGTGGGTATATGTGAATTGCGGGAAGTTTGGGTTTGCATGTGTGGCTGTGACTGCTGCTAGGAGCAACGGCCGCAGCTGTGAAAATTTGTAATTTTTTTCGTTTTTAAAAATTATTATTTTTTCTGTTCTGCTGTCTCGACGGCCAATGGCAGGCCGTCGCGACTACACCCCATGCCTGTATAGGCCCCACCAATGATACTTTCGACGGCTATGACGTCACCGTCGAGACTGTTCTCCCGTGCCACGTCCCCAGGAACTGTCTAGGTGGGACCCACTTGCTTATTTCTCGACGGCTAGTATAGAGCTGTCGATACTACGTCACCCTTACGGCAAACGGCATTTGGTGGCTCTGTATCGACGGCTATAACGTCAACCGTTGAGACTAATACTCCAGCCGTCGAGAGTACGTTCTCTCGACGGTTTTCTTAGTTTTCTCGACGGCTTAAACTGTCGAGAGTGTGTCAGTCTCCTGTAGTGATGGAGTCAACAACAAATACCACATAACCTTTGTTAGAGGTCCCGATCTATCTTGACATCATGATCACCATCTTGAGTATTACTCTTTCTTTTAAGGCATGAAAATCCATATACCGATCAAGGACAGATGCAAGTATGTACAAACTTGTTTCATTGTTCAAAACCATTTGTACGTGTTTCATTTCTTTTGAACAGTGTCACGGTAGACTCATCACGATGGCATGTCAACCAACGAACCTAACAGTCGACCATTGTTTGTGCCTCGTATGCGCAACGCTACATGTAAGTATATGCATGATATATAAACGGTCGGAGCTTTGGCCATCGATCCACCATTTTGCTTTATGGTGGATGGCCGAGATCTGGCCGTGGAAAACATATGATTTTCTGTTAAAAACACAGGATGTTGATACTAGATGTAAACGATACGGGAAGCATGATGTTTGGTAACGCAGTTTGGCTATCAGTCTACATATTTGTGGGCAATGATTATGGACACTACTCCCCAACAACGCAACATACCGGCCATGCGTGTTACGGCGACTTGCCGGTACGCCGCTACTCTGGTCGTAACAGACTACACCAGGGATGCCTCTCTATTTATATTTCAGCCAAGGTATGAGTCCAAATCAAACATGACCGGTATGCTGCAACGCCGCCTCCTGTGCATACATTGGTCGCATCGCTCTCTGTGATGCTTTCTCCACTCCGATCTATTAGGTCGTCTCGCCATGTCTGGTGGCCGGTCTGATCATGAGCGTCGAAGCCCTTCTATTCGATAGCCACGTTGTTGGCCATATCACTACGTCTGGTCGATTCTTGCCAACAATAGCCCTTCGAACGGTCTAGGTCATCTGCTCGGAGTGTTCGACTCCACCGATCGATTCGTTGGTCGTTGCCATGGTCCACCTTGCAACGAGCAAGGCATTTTCTTCGGCACACTCGTGTTAATCCTTGCGCCTCCTCAAAGATCATATGCATCGCCGAACCTTAGCTTTGATATCATTTGTTAGAAAAAACAGACGTCGATACTAGATATGAATGGCACCGAAAATACGATGTTTGATATAACACAGTTCGGTTTGAACTCAGGCTACATCTACGGGATAATAATTATTGGCGCTCCTCTCCAACAACACAGTATACTGGCTGTCTGGGTCACGGGCACAGGCCGGCTGCGAGACTGCGACCTCTACGCCACTACTTTGATCGTTACAGGCTACATCAGAGATGTCTCCCTATTTATATTTATAGGCGCCAGGGTATGAGAGTTCAAACCTAACATGACCCTTCTCTGTCTGTTACAATACAGAGTTGATATAAACTATTTGTATACATATTTGACAACAACTCTGACATTTTCGTGTCGCGATACTCGCCCACCGGATTCCACACCCTGTTGTATGCTTGTATGAACCGGTAGTCCACAAACCGGCGAACCCAGGTTTCGTACACAGCAGAGACACAACAGTAGAATCCTTAGAGATATATGTCACTGACTCGCACAAATTCGTGCGACCTCCCACAGGAACTCCGCGCAATGCACCCGCTAAGAGCACCCACATCAGGGCCTCCATAGTACTGTGCACCCCATATACATAGTGAAATGGAGGGGGAGAGGCTGTACACCAGGCACTTCAAAATGAAATTAGGGAAGCACAGTGTTGTAGGCAGCCTCTATCTTTGGAGGGCTGGAGGGCGGCTACTGTGGCGAGCGGCGTTCGCACGACACCAACGAACATGTCCCTCGCGCGCCCGAGCGAATCGAGGGTGGCGACCGCTGCCGAGAGGTCGGCGACCACCTTGTGGAGGGCCAAAGGGAGGAGCTGGTCCAGCCGGGCCACCGGAGCTGCTGGATTCGGCTCCCAGGCAGGGAGCGTTGGGATCTCCGATTGGTGAACGGTGCTTTGAGTCCGGCGGATCCGACGAATCAACCTCAAGGTATGCCATAGGTCTTGCTCTCCTTTTGTTCATGGCGGCAACCTGTGGTGCTTCATTCCCCCTCCTCCGTTGTTGGCCACGACCGATGCTTGCTGTGCGTATGCCCAGATCTGGGACATTTGACCGTTGTACTTACGACGGCGTTTGATTTGGAAGGTGTATGACATGGATTTACCCCCATTTTTAAGGATTTGTTGATTCAGATTAGGGGTTTTCATATGTCGATGGCGATTCCACATATTTTAGGGTTTGTGGTCAATGATTTAGGGTTTAGGGATGTGCAGGAGGTTTGTTCAGATTTATGCATTTACGGTTTATGCAATTCGTTCGGCCATGGAGTTCAGATTTGCGGTCATGTGCTTGATTTCTAAGGATGACAGTATCCACTGCAATAATCCCTGGTTGCCACTTACTCGTTTTCTGCTCAAGGCCTCAATCTAGTAAATAAACCAATCTAGTTCTTCCAATTATACTTGGATCGATTATTACTGAACTGCACATGTTCGGGATGGGGGTTGAATTTTTGACCTTTTTTCATGAACATATTGCAACGAAATAAATATTGCAATATGCCCAATATTGTTGCAATATGTATATATTGCAACGAAATCAAAATCGTTGCTATCCATAGCAATAATCAACCACCTGTAATTGTTGCAATAGGTGAAATTTTTTTGCAACAATATAATTTTGTTGTGATAGAAGTTAGTTATTGCAATAGTTTGTTTTTTGTTGCAATAGTAGCTAGTTAATGCAACAATTTCTTTTTCGTTGCAATACATTCCATTTATTGCAACAAAAATAATAAATAATGCAACAATTCACGATTGTTACGATATATGAAACTTATTACCACAAAAAATATTATATGGCAATAGCATTGGCTATAGCAACAAAATTTATTTTGTTGCAATCACTGTGTGGCAATAGGTATAATCCCTTGTAGTCAAGTTACACCTGCAGAGGGGGCAGAAGTAGTAGTTTGACAGTTGGCCACGAAGCAGGGCGTCAGCTGTTATGATCCTTTTGCGTAGTAGCGTGCAGAGAAAGAATTTGCACTTGGACGGTGCCCAAAGCTTCCAGACCTGCTGCAGGGTCGGCTTGGCCATGCGACCTGCGAACTGGAGCAGGTAAGCCGATTTGAGAGAAATTGTTGTCTGTGGTGAAGCGCCAGGTTAGCTGATCGGGCTCGTCAGGAGTAGTTGCACTTGGACAATCTGTCGAAGGAGTGAGATGAGATCGGGGATCATCTGTGGGGTGAGGTTGCACCTTAGGTCCGAGTCCAGTTTGTCTGTCGTGGCATCGATCATCGATCTATTCTTCCTTGTTGACGCTTGAAGAGTTCTTGAGCGAGATGCCTCGGAATGCAGCGGAAAAGCAAGTGGTCCTCCAAAAGGAGAGAGTGGAGCCATTGCCCACGATGGCCGAGCACCCAACCCTTAGCAGCGCGGAATTAGGCTTGACAGCGGCGTAGGGGTTGGGTGAGGCCCAGGCGAGGTTGGGGGAGCATTTGCTGAGGTATAGCCAACGCAATCTCTGTGCCCTGGAGAAGCGGTGAGATCCAGGACCCCAGGCCACCAAGCGAGGTCGGGGAGTAGACCGTGCTCAAGTTGACTCTGTCCCTACCACCCGCGGAGTCGCTGCCCTTCCACAACCAGCTTCTCATAAGTGAATCGATTTTCTTTATATTAATTGGCAACAAAGTGCCTCATCTTTCCGTATCTTTGTTACCCCCTCTAAGCGCCACCTGAGCCGTCTGGACTCTTTCTTATTCCCAAACGAGCGTATTAAAACCACGGAGTCAACAACAAATACCACATAACTTTAGTTAGAGGTCGCCGATCTATCTTGACATCTTGATCACCATCTCGAGTATTACTCTTTCTTTTCTATATAGCATGAAAATCCATATACCGATCAAGCACAAATGCAAGCTATGTACAAACGTCTTTCATTGTTCAAACCATATGTACGTGTTTCATTTCTTTTGAACAGCACGGTAGACTCACAATGGCATGTCAACCAACGAACCTAGCAGTCGACCATTGCATGTGCTTCGTGCGCGCAACGTTACATGTACGTATATGCATGGTATATATAAGGTCGGAGCTTTGGCCATCGATCCACCATTTTGCTTTACGGTGGATGGCCGAGATCTGGTCATGGAAAACATATGATTTTCTCTTAAAAACACAGGATGTTGATACTAGATGTAAACGACACGGAAAGCATGATGTTTGGTAGCTTAGTTTGACTCAGTCTATATATCTGTGGACAATGATTACATACACTTCACCCCAACAACGCAATATACTGGCCACGCGGATTACGGCGACTTGCCGGTACGCCGCTACTTTGGTCATAACAGACTACACCAGGGATGCCTCCCCTTATTTATATTTGATCCAGGGTACGAGTCCAAACCAAACATGACCCTCCCCTACCTATTGCATCAATGAGTACATGTAACCTACTTGTAAACATATTCGACACCAACCCTAACAACCTCCACCGACGTCTGCCACCTTGAAGTCATCGTAACGTCTTGTGGGGACTCATATATTGAAATCTGGTTGCTTCCTTCGTAGCTCACGTCGAGCCAACTGACGAGTCTATCTTAGCTTCAGACCCATGCATCATGTTTTGAAACTCAATTCTTGAGCCCTCGATCATGATTCCCAGTGCGCCACTAGACACTTTTCGTGCATGGCCACATGCTGCACCCTGGCTGAAAGTCGGCGACACGGTATATATGCTGCACCCAGTGCGCCACTAGACCCATGCATCATGTTTTGAAACTCATTCTTAAGCCCTCGATCATGATTCCCAGTGCGCCACTAGACACTTTTCGTGCATGGCCACATGCTGCACCCTGGCTGAAAGTCGACGACACGGTATCTGCCTGCAGTGCCGCAACGCCGCCTCCTGTGCAAACATTGGTTGCATCGGTATTCGTGACACTTCCTCTACTCCAATCTATCAAGTCATCTCACCATGTCTAGTGGCCGATCTGATCATGAGCGTCGAAGCCCTTCTATTCGATAGCCACGTTGTTGGCCATATCACTACGTCTGGTCGATTCTTGCCAACAATAGCCCTTCGAACGGTCTAGGTCATCTGCTCGGAGTGTTCGACTCCACCGATCGATTCGTTGGTCGTTGCCATGGTCCACCTTGCAACGAGCAAGGCATTTTCTTCGGCACACTCGTGTTAATCCCTTGCGCCTCCTCCAAGATCATATGCATCACCGAACCTCAGCTTTGACACCACTTGTTGGAAAAACAGGACGTCGATACTAGATATGAACGACACCGAAAATACGATGTTTGATATAACATAGTTCAGTTTGAAGTCGGCCTACATCCGTGGGATAATAATTATGGGCGCTCCTCTCCAACAACACAGTATGCCGGTTGTCCAGATCACGGCCATAGGCTGGCTGTGAGCATGCGACCACGTGCGTGTCTATGCCACTACTTTGATCGTTACAAGTTACATTAGAGATGTCTCCCTACACACACAGACACACACGCGTCAGGGTATGAGTCCAAACCTAACATGACCCTTCTTTGTCTGTTACAATACGGAGTCCATATAAGCTATTTTTACACATATTCGACAACAACTCTGACATTTTCGTGTCGTGATACTCGCCCACCGGATTCCATACACTGTTGTATGAACTGGTAGTCCACAAACACTACCAGGGAAAAGAGCTGTACAAGCGGTTGGTAACGTCTGTACAAACGGTTTTAAAACCGCTTGTAAGAAACCACGACTGATGCCTGACGGAGCATCACAAGCGGTTATATATAGTAACCGCTTGTAATGGTGTCTAAAAAGACAAATAATATTGGGGGAGGTGGGATTTTAGCCAACCCACCCACGCGTATCCGATGAGATAGGGGGAGCTTTCCTTTTATCTATTCAAAAAAGGACCCTCTAGCTTGAAGCGGTTGGGGCTAGTAAACCGCTTATAAAGGCCAAGCATCCTAAGCGGTTTGTGTGCCCAACCGCTTCTAGAGCTCTAGCAGCGGTTGGGGACATGAACCGCTTAGGATTCTTGGTCTTTAGAAGGGGTTCGTGCCCCCAACCGTTTATAGAGGTCCACTCCCGGCTTGGGGCTGGTTTGAGGCTATTAAACCGCTTGTAAAAGTCTGCTCCTTTTTTTTCCAACCGCTTAGGAAAGTCAGTTCCTTAGTAGTGAAACCGGCGAACCCAGGTTTCGCACAGCAGTGAAACAAGAGTAGAATCCGTAGAGATATGTGTCACTGACTCGCACAAACTCGTGCGACCTCCCACAGGAACTCCGCGCAATGCACCCGCTAAAAGCCCTCGAATGGCAAGCAGTTACTCAAATTTAATGGCGTCCATCGAATTGACACCAAACAGTTCACAGCAAAACAAACATTGGACTGCATTAACACCCGAGGAGCAACAATGGATATGGACGCCGCGCGAGCGACCCGAGGACAAGCAGGCGCCGACAGCAAGCCTCCAACTGTCATGCGACAATCCCGAATGGGCGACGGCCGCCATCCGTTCCCGCCAACCGCCGCCTCGTGTCCGAAGAGGCGGGAGCGCGCGCGCAAAAGTTAACTCTCTTCGAACTGGCGCCCCTTCGCGCCGTATTTTTACCCCCCTTTGCCGGCCGTCTCATTCCAATGCCACGCGCCACTGCCCTACTCTTCCCCACCGCCGCGCCGCCTAGTCCTCGATCTCCAGCGATCTCCACTCCGGCTAGTCGCCATGGCCGACGAGCAGTACGACGCTGACGGCGACGTTAGCCGCTTCCTCTACGAGCCCACGGTGGAGGCGCCCATGGCGACTGTTCTGGAAGCCCTGACCGTGCCCGTCGAGCCCCATCCGGTGCCGGCGATCCAACCCGGCCAGACTCATCAGGTACCCGCCGTTCGTTCTCATGTTCATCTGGCAACGCATCTCCAGCCCCATCCGGCGCCGGCGATCCAAGCCCAGCCTCGTCAGGTACCGACCGTTCACTCTCAGACTCATGATCAGGCGCCGCCAACAAGGCATGTCCAGCCCCATCCGGTTCCGGTGCCGGCGATCCGTGCCCATCCCCTTCAGGTACCCAACGTTCGGACTCATGCTCATCAGGCGCCGGCGACGATGCATCTCCAGCCTCATCCGGTGTCGTTGCCGGCGATCCATTCTCAGCCTCGTCAGGTAACCGCCGTCCACTCTCAGTCTTGGTCACCGGCTCATCTGGCGCCGCCAACAATGCATTTCCAGCCCGATCCGGCGATACAACTCCAGCCTATTCAGGTTTCTAACGTTCACTCTCACGCTCATCAGGAGGCGCCGGCGACTATGCATGATCCGATGCCGGCAAGGCAACTCCAGCATCTTCATCAGGTGCCCACCGTACGCTCTCAGGCGCATCACGCGCCGCCGTCATTCCATGTTCCGCCCCATCCGGCGCCGGCGATCCAAGCCCATCATCATCAGGTACCCACCAACCAACAAGTTCATCAGGCGCTGCCGACACTACAACTCCAGCCCCATGTCCATCCGGTGCCTGCAATTCAGGGCTTTCAGGCGCCCTCCTTTCACGTCCAGGAGCAGCGAACGCCAGCCCTGTCGCCGGCGTACGCCACGCATGATCACATGCGATTGCCGGGAGCGGCGGTTAGCGAAGATCTCTACGCAGGCTTCCCCATCTCGAATAGCCCCTCACTGTACGACGAGTTCATGCAAGAAGGGGAGTATGACCTTGCTGCACGGCTCAGGAGCATCGAGGAAGATAACCAAGATGGCACCGGCGACGGCGAGCGTGGCCTGGACGTCGACCCCGTGGAGGACGATGTCGTCTTCAGGGCAGGGCAGCCGCAGTGTGTGAACTGCCACGTTGTCAGGGAGGTCAAGCACCAAAGTGGTAAGCATGCACTGCTCTATATCCCATGCATGCTACATATCCATGCATGCATATGCAATAGAAAATTTCATCTGTAGTATTTTGCATGGGTCCCCATTTTTGTAAGAAAGATGGCATATTACAAAAATTCAAAATGTTCTTCAATTAAAATTTGTTCGTAACATTTGCCTTTTTGGACACAGAGAGTCGGGTGCTACACTTCATTGTTCATAGCGCGAGCCCAGGAACTTTTGAGCATGCGATCATTACCAAGCATGCCAGTGCTGATGGACAAATCCCGAGTGCTGATGTACGGCATGTTGAGTAAGGAATCAAGGAACTTACAAATTCGCCTATAGCTACTTCATGAAATATTACACACAAGATGTAGCCATAAACGGCAATCCTATCTGATTTCATGCAATTTTCTTCTTTAGCCTCCGCAAGCGCACTCACGAGTGGGTGCGCAACTTCATCTCAAAGAGCTTGGAGACACTGAGGAATGATACCAGTGGGCAACTGCATGACTCGTGCTCCAGCTACTGTGAAGCAGTGAGCACAAATATTAGCGCACCTGTGGTGAATGACCCTTACATGGAACTTGAAGTGAACATGCTGAAGAAGATTCTGTCCACCCATCCGGCATCTGGTTAGAAATAATTGAATGATACTTTCTCCATTCAATTTTATAAGACATGCACGTATTTTAAAATTTAAATCTTATAATTTTAACCGACTATTTTTTGAAAGTTATGTAAAGTTAATTTTATAAGACATGCACGTATTTTAAATTTAAATCTCTTGATTTTAACCGACTATTTTTTCAAAAGATATGTAAAATTTTGTGATACGAAAATGGTACTATTGAATTTGCATTTGAACATACATTCTAATGATTATTTTTTTATTATAAACAATATGTTATAAGAGATATTGAAAATTAAATTATAGTTTTGGAGACTGTGACAAGTCGAACAACGCCATATAAAATTGGACGGAGAAAATACATAATAATATGTTGAGAGCGCATTCTTTATTACATGTTTACAAAACCATATTCTACTTACTGGGTCTATTATACTGTACTTGCATGTACTACAGCTGAAGGCACAACTCAGCCGGTTGTGCAGCCGACCATGCAGGATGATGATGATATTCTTGAAGAAATCAACGAGGCATACGATGGTGACAATTGCGCTGAACTTCTACCACAGATACTTGAATCTTCTCATGTCCCCAAGCCAGGATCAGGAGGACAGGGCGCCAGTGTTAGTGCCACGGCATACCCGAGCATGCTGGCCAGACAAACCCAAAGGGTGGCGAAAATGAGCATGCAGGACACTCTTGAATACCTCCACAAATCGAAAGAAGATGCTGAAAGGGAATTGAGTGATTACGCTACTTTTAAGCAGCAATGCCGCAAGAATCACCATTTTAAATGGGCGGCGCAGCAGGTACGTATGTGAAAATTATGTATTTTTAATTGCAATTACCGTATATGTAAGTCATATATGTTTCAAATGTCATTTCGTTATTGCTGCAGATTAACAAACTCAACAAAAAGATCATGAAGCTCGAGCAAACTGGACAAAGAGTGGGAGAGACTGGATTGTTGAAAATTAAGCACAAACTTGATATCATTATGGTTGAGAAAAGACGTTTGTATGGTGACATTAAGAAGGGCCTTCAGAAGGACAGGAACAACACAGTTGAAGGTCCTTCTGGAAGCAAAAATGACGTTGGTGATTCTTCCAGCCACAAAGACGATGACCCTCCTGCTTCTGGCGGTAATAACGCTGGTGAAGGTTCCGGTCACTAGCCTGTTTGTAGATTATGGGAAGATGTAGTGGGATGGACGTTGCTGAAATCCATAAGACACATCGATCCCTTTGAAAAATTTAGAAACATTGATATGCTTATATATGGTGGAAAAATTATCACCAGTTTCAAATACTTTACTATAGTAGACAAGAATTTTATTTCGTGACCATACGAAGATGAAATACAATTTTACATACATCTCAAATACTTTACTATAGTAGACAACAATTTTATTTCGTGACCATATGAAGATGAAATACAATTTTACATACATCATATGGAATGGTTGAAGTGCTCTGGTTTACAATTTGATGTCAATATGCCCCAACATTAGGGCGTTCTGACATGTCTTGTGAACAGAATCCTTATTATGAAAAATGTGCCGAGGTCAAACTGGTACGTACGTGCTAAATGCCTTGGAAAAGTTGGCGTACTGACCATAATGCCATGTTCTGGAATTTTTCATGTTTATATTTGCAGTTTTTAACAATTAAGAATCCGCATCGACCAAAGACTTGATGTTAATTAATATATCCAACGCTTGTCATGACAATAGCCAAGTTCATTTGTGTAGTTCATTTGCATTATCTTGATCCTTATTCCATGCATGCGTGAAGGTGAAAACTGAAAAAGCAACCTGCTGTCAATTAGTTGTGTAATTCAATTGCATGTTCCATAATCCCTCCGTATCACACAAAGTTGATGTTTAAGACTTGTCCTAAGTTAACATTTTAAAACTTTCTCTATTTTAACTATATAAAAACCACACATACATATTTGTTTCAAAATGCACTTCCATGAAATAAAATCCTTATGGAATTTATAAATAAATTGCACAGGTAACTAGTGGTCAAAGATGCATTTCATAAACCATGTGATTGCGGAAATACATCTTCACAAAGCAGAATCGTTCCTAGCTCATTCACGATCATAGAATATGCACTAATATTCGTGCCCTTCCAATACCCAGTCACACAGGTTATTTTGCAAAAACAACACTAAAACTTTTTATAAAAAGAGATTAATTGGGTCTTCTTCCGCTTCTCACCTTCTCCTCCCAAGCAATGCCGGCTTTCTTCCATGCGTCAAACCGAGCTGTCTATCTCACGCGCTCAATTACCGGCCTACTCTTGTGCACCTCACCGCCAACAACCTCCGCCCGACCGACACATTATCACAGTGATTCAAGCTCACGGTGCCGTGCTACTTGAATCACTGTGCTAGCACGGTGCTAGGCGTGCCCCGGGCTGAACCGCGGCGTGCTGGATAGATAGAACAGGCGGCCGGCTGATGGCGGCACTGCCGGGATGAGACCGGCTCGGCTGGGAAGTGGAGTTGAGCGGAGGAAGAAGGACTTGATTGCTTGGAAATTAAAATACAAGGTTTAGGTTGGGGTAGGTGGGGCTGAATGTGTGGTCACCGATGCCCTTGGAACTTCAATGGCATGTGGAAAATTCACATATCCAAAACGTCAAGTTTTTTGGTATGGAGATGGTATGTTATTTCTACACAGGTTGTCCCTGGACAAACATAAAATTGGTGCTGCATAAATATATACTCCCTCCGTATCAAAATATTTGTCACTTTTGACTTTTGAACAAACGTTTGACCATTCGTCTTATTCAAAAAATTAGCACAAATATGTAAAACTAGCCCTACTAAAACTAGACAAACCATATCAAGATTAGATCCAACACTGAATGTGTGGTCATGGAAAATCCACATATCCAAAACATCAAGTTTTATGGTATGGAGGTAGTTTTTTATTTCTACATAGGTTGTCCCTGGACAAACATAAAATTGGTGCTGCATAAATATATATAAGACATTCTATTCTGTTACAATAGAGATTATGCATGCCTGCAAACCAGCTGGTAACACACACGCATAATCCCAGAATAAAAGGCTAGGGATTTATAAACTACATTTATCATCGACAGTGTTTCTAGTTTGCCAATGTAACTACATTGTACTTGTTCCCTCTCTAAGGTTAATGCTTGTCCAGGCGAGGAGTGCTGAAACAGTACCCACGATTGTAACCGGAATCCACTTGAGGGCGATTTCCTGTTTTACAATGATATATAAGTTGAAGTTAGTAAAACTTCAATCAATTGATCGTAGGTTTAAAAGCTCACGATCTTTGTAACAAAGCTCGATAGTAATCTAAATACTCACCTCGAAAAGCTTGGAGTGCGAGGAAATATCTGCCGTTATTTCTGGCAAAATGCTCACAGAATCTAAGTCACCTTACAGAAGTTTCAATAGGTTAATTAGCGACAAGTTAGCGTTACGGTGCCATCTCTTTGCATGCATGTAGCAAGTTTAGCCTTACTTTCTTCCAGTTTTTTGTTCATGATCTTCGATATCTCTTCAACTAGTATGCCAAGATCTTTGTTTTGCACGGAGTTCAACTTGCTGAGGTTGGATTGAGTCCTTGAATCGACATATCTCCTACGAACCTTCTCAATCACATAGCCTATTTACACATACACAAACATGAGTAAAATATTCAAATTAACAATGGCCTGAAAATGATATAAATGGAATAATAGGAGATAAAAAAATCACCTAGCCTCTTCAATGCATATGGTGTAGCAACCGACTCAAGTACCTTCTCACCAACAAACTTCTCGACCTCCTTCTCCAGGTCCCGGAGATAGTAGAACGCTAGCTTCCTTGGGTACGAAGAATCGAGAAGCGCAATGTAGCACATCCCATTTCCAGCCATGCATCTGCACCAGCATACAAAGCTCAATTTGCCTATACAGCCAAATCTTTTTTCGTAATGATCAAAGCAATGTAGAAATTAGTTGTTAACACTTAACACAACTTACTGGAAGTAATGGTCATCGTCTACGAGGACAGTCATGTCCATGCAAACTTCCCACCTTGCAGGAATCTCCTTGAGCAGAAGCTCCGCTTGCTCCGTGTAGTGGCTCAATGAGCCATCGCTGTTGTCGAAGTCGCGTGAGCTTGCCACAGGCATGCCATCTACTGACCTCCCAAGTATGGTCAGCGTCACCATTGCAATTTTGCTGTAGATTAATGGCAGCTAGCTACGTATACCGTGTTGGTGTGTAGTTTCTCACAATTACTATCGATAGCAATGTGAATCAGCTATAGTACTCATATGGAGAGAAGAGAGTATGTAGTTTATATAAGGAGGAAAAGGCTGGAAGGCATAGATAGAAACAGCCATAGCAGGCAAAGAAAGAGGAAGCGACTGCCTTAACTTTCTGTGCCGAAAGTATGCTGGGGTATCTTGCGGCAGGGGAGGTGCTAAATTAAGTTTACTTTCTGTGATTAATTTGTACCTCTAAATTCTCGCCCGGAGCAGAGGAGTTTGCTGAACTGCTAATATGCTCTAATTAGCCTCATATTGTTAGTGGAGTAATGTCAAAGTCTCTGGCCTCCAGGTGATGCAATCACGCAACACAGCCACACAGGGAATGATGATGCGTGCATGGTGTAGTCGTGCATTGTGGGGTGGTTCCCGAAAGCGTCTGCGCACGAAGAAGGCCGGCAAAAGTTTAGACGAATGGGGTGGCTTCATATTTTAATTTGCACGGCCCAACCCTTACGAGCCACATTTTTTTTAATCGTTTGGATATTTTGTTCAGTTCTTTTTTTTTTAAACAGGCGACTGGTTAAGTGGTTATAAGAACAAGAAGCTCTTGGTTGACAATAGGAATTTCTTCTTTCCAGCTGAACCGAAGGATTATTCATTTTCTTAACTACAAAAGATATGATCAAGAGGCTACGTTGAGAGATGAGAACATGTGATTTTTATGGCTTCGCGCAGCAACATTGAGATTTAAATTTCGATCAATGCTTTTATGAAGGCAAACTGTATATATCTTTAGAAACGTACATTGAAAAAACTAGCAGCTGCAAGAATAAAAGACATACACACAAAACAGAATTACAAATTACCATTCCATTAAGTGGTAAGTAGTTTGGAAAGAGAGTTTAATGTGTAGGTCCATACCAACCAATGCTAGTAAAAATAGTGAACGTAGTGTTCAATCTCAATGCTTGTCTTGTAAATTTCGAGCTCCATTATGGGGCTAGATATATAGTACAACTACAATATAGAGAACCTAGAAAAGGCTAGTTTAGTTCATTAAAAATTTTAGCAAAATAATTTAACAGCACATGTTTCCATATCGACAACGTCTAACCATGTTTTAATGCACTAAACCCATATTTGTGTTAACAATAAAATTCAGAAGGATTGGGGTCATACCCATAGTGAAATAAAAGTATATAGTTCATCACTGGCTGCATAATTAATAGTCAAAATTATTATAGTCTATTGTAAGAACCAGTTATTATAGTCAGATGGTACCTTGAGTGTTTGTGTAAATGATAAACAAGGGAGTTTGTTCCAAAGCAGAAGAGGGGTGAAACAGGAAGACCCTTTATCACCTTATCTTTTTAATATTGTGGTGGATTGTTTAAATAAAATGTTTCAGAAAGCTCAGGAGAGAAAAGCCATTTTGGGACTCATTGGAGATATAGTGGATAATGGGATTGCTATCTTGCAGTATGCAGATGATACCATTGTCACTATAAAGGATGATCAAAGGAGCTTGTCTCATACAAGACTTCTGCTTCATCTATTTGAGTGGATGTCAGGGTTAAAGATTAACTTTGCCAAAAGTGAAATTGTGCTTATTAATGGTACTGACTATAGAGCAGAGCAAATTGCTGAATTTTTTCATTGTCAAATTGGGGATTTCCCAATTAAATACTTGGGGGTACCAGTTAGTTACAAAAGAAATCTGAGCAAGAATTGGGAAGAAATGATTCAAAGAGTTAATAAAAGATTAAGTGCATGGAAAAGTAAAAGTTTATCCAGAGTGGGGAAGCTAACTCTAATAAATGCATGTTTATCCAGTATCCCTCTGTATACAATGTCAATGTTCTTATTACCTAAGGTGGTAATTGAGTAAATCGATAAAATTAGGAGAGCTTTTCTATGGGGCTCTTGTAATGGCAGGAGAAGATATCATCTTGTGAAATGGGTAAAAGTTACAAAACCTAAACAGAATGGGGGTTTGGGTGTGATTAATCTCAGAGTTATGAATGTGAGTTTACTCTGTAAATGGTGGTGGAAACTTGAGATGGAAGATGGATTGTGGCAAAAAATTGTTAAAGCCAAATACATAAAAAATGGGCTGATATCTAACTGTAGCAGAAAAAAACTGATTCAGCTATTTGGTGTGACCTATTGAAGGTTAAAGAGATTTATACTATGAATAGATATAAGAAGGTGGGGAATGGCAAAAATACAAGTTTTTGGCTGGACAAATGGCTATTGGAAATTCCCGTGGCAGAAAAATACCCTGGTATTAATCAATCTGTGTCAGTGGCTTGGCGTGCTGAAAGAAGTTGGAATCTTGCTTTTAGAAGATGGTTATCTGAACCTCAATATAAAGAGTGGGAAGGCATAAAGCTGGAAGCCATGAAGTTTAATATAAATAATAAGGAAGATTCTGTAAGATGGCTTCTGAACAATAAAGACATTTTCAGTGTTTAATCTGTGTGTCAATTTTGCCACAAAAATTAGCCAACTCAAAAGGTGGATGGTTTCTGGAAAGCCAAAATTCCACTAAAAATCAAAGTTTTTATGTGTTTAGTAAAGGAAGATGCTATGTTGTCTAAAGGTAACATGAGGAGAAGAGGATGGATGGGTAACCCCATGTGTGAATTCTGTGATGAAATTGAAACAACAAAGCATTTGTTCTTTGACTGTCATTTGGCCCAATTAACCTGGAGTATCCTTGCAAAATGTTTTGGGATAACCTGGATTCCCAATAATCTGAGTTGTTACAGAAAATGGGAGAAGCTGATAATTTCCTCTCATAAAAAACTAAACTCCATAGGATTGGCGGCAGTGTGCTGGTCAATATGGATGTTAAGAAATCATTCTTGTTTTGATAAGAGGCAAATGAAGAAACCTCTTAATGTAATATACATAAATTGTTCATTTCTGAAATACTGGGCAGGGTTGATGAAAGATGATGACAGTGAGCTGATGGAGATGGGGATAGATGGGATCTTCAAGGTTGTGAATGATCTGCAAAAGTAGCAAAGGGTGGCCCATTTTGTGGAGGGATTTTGAATGTGCTGCCAGCTGTTTCTGGTTCCATGCTTTCCTTTTGCCTAGATAACTCAGTTTTGTGGGTATTTAAGATACAATGGTTCGTTGTTCATGTGATTTTGGCAGCAAAGAACCTGGTGCTTTCACCTCCTCTTGAGCTGGTTGTAATCCTTATACTACCTAGAGGCTATGTTTCGTTATGGCCTTTGTTTCTATGGAATGAAATGGAGGTGGGGCGTGTGCCCTTGTTCAAAAAAAGTAAGAACCAGTTATTACAATATTAGCTAATTATTATATGAAAGGAGTACTAAGAGCTTTTCCAATAGTATAAGAGCCAACTTGCTGGCTATAAGGTTTATGTGACACATCAACACCAGCTTAAAAGAACATCCATCCAATAGCTTGGCTATATCCATCAAAACCAGTGGTACCCACCCAATTAATTAGTTTACCTTTCTTCCTCCGTCCTCTCCCAACTCAATTTCTTCTTGCAATCTTCCGCCAGCGTGCTCCCTCCCTCCGCCCCACGCAGTTGCTCCCCCGTCCCTGCGCCACCGCCGCATCAAGCCACCTCGCCGTCGCCCACCCTCCCCTTGCCGCCGTCACCCACCCTCCCCTTGTCGCCGCCGGCGCCTAAAGCCACCTTGCCGACACCCACCCTCCCCTCGCCGTTGCTCCCCTCCTCTCTCTGCCGCCTCTAGCCTCGAACGACCTCACCACAACGTGACCTCGCTTGAATCTGGCAGGCGGCGGCGACTCCGACATGGTGAGCGGGAAGCAACCTGCTTTGAGATATAGGGGGAGGACACATGGCGTGGTTGCATTGGGACGCTGGCCTAGTGACCGACGCTAGGTGATGTGTCGGCGCTTATCCATCACACACCCTCTCTCTCCTTCAAGGCAGCCCAAAAGATGATGTAGAGAGCTTATAGCCAGTTGATGTGTCTCCATTGAAGATACTCCTAAGCAAGAACAATTGATTCGGAAACTGAAGATAGACGATAGTCCGGTCTTCCAAGTTGTCTGGATCACCTTAGAAAACCGCAACGTGGTGTCCACAATTAATGACACATCATTAATCTTCTAATCTACCTATTGAATGCATAATCCTGAAAGGAGCATCAATCTTCTTATTGAATAATAAATAAAGCTAAAAACAACATTGCTCTATATTTTGCACTTTATTTATAGTTCTATATGAAGTATTTACAATTAAATATTCTTATATTGATATTAAGACAGTAGATTCCACTACAGGAAACAACAGTTGTTTCGATGGTCTGAACCGTTGATAGTAAATACCAAGCAGCGAGGAGGGGTATGCCGTACTCTCGACGGTCGTGGACCAAGTCGTCGAGACTGAGGCGCATTGACAGGAGCTAGCACACTGGCTAGGACTCGCTAGGTATGTGTTGTCCGTCGAGATTAAGTTATTTATGTTGAGGGTTATTTGGTGGCCGTCGAGACCTTGAAACGCACTCGAGACTACATCCGTTTCCTGTAGTGTTTGATTAAAGTTATCATTTTCAATGATGGAATAAGGAAAAGAGTACATTATCAACATTTTGGTCAAAACTGTCCAGTGCAAATAAACTGATCGTGTATGAAAGTAATTATAGCATTATAGGAAAAAAACAACAATCATCGGATTAAAATATTATAGAACAAATTAACATGTGTCAGTTTAGCCAAACACACTCTAGGCGGCGAGGTGCTCGCAGGGCTAGGCCGAATCCCATCGACCCAAGCCGCAACAACATCATGAGTGCCATAGACAAGATAAGTCTTCATCCGTGAATTTTTTAGCTTTTCTGTTATCCGATAGTGAGTTTGTTAGCGGTCGATGAGCCATTGGTGTCAGCCGCATCCTGCTAAGCGACTAAGCCGACCAAAGAGTAAAGCTAAGCAGTAAAGATTAATTTAGCTTGTTGCTCCTGCGCCGGCAGTAGTGCTGTTGTTGCCCCTTTCTTTGTCTTATCGCCAATAACCCTCTTGTTGTTGATCATTTTTTCCTCATTAGATCTCGTGACAACATGGTATCAGAGCTCATCCGACATCACCATGTCTAACACCGATGGTTCTAATTCCACCACTTGCCAACTCCTGGTCGCGATGAACAATCTGACCAGGCAGATGCAGGATTTCACAATCGTGAAGAAGCAGGGTGCTGACACTATGGTGACTATGGATGTACAGTAGCTGGCCATGATGAACACCTAGATGGAAGCATACGTACATGCTGCCCAAGTAATCGCCACAAGCTGACTGCGACCTTCTGTGAGCCTATGCCACTACTTTGGTTACACCAGGGGTACCCCTATTTATACAACAGCCAGGGTGCAAGTACGAATCTAACACGACCCTCCTCTCCCTATTACAACATAGAGTTCATGAAATCTATTCGTACATATATTCGACATCAACTCTAACAACCATCATGGCAGAAAAGGGGGTTGTTTGATCGCTCGTTCAATAAATTAATAAACTAGATGGGGAGCCTTGTTCCCAATCGTCAACAATGTCCTTGATGGATATGAGTAACACTATGTGACTATGCCAACATGGTTGTCATCGAGATGTGCATCAATCACTTCCTCAACATGGTTGTCGCTGATCTTTTCCTTAACAGGGTCATTGATGAATTTTTTATCCACTACTCCTTTGAACACTACATCCGCAACAAGTTCTCTACAAATGTAACCTTTTCCATTCTAAAATATAAAAATAAAAATAAAATTATGTTCTCTACAACGAATTCAACATCCTAAACCTCTCTTAACGTGTGTGTGAGGGCATGGAGGATTGGATGTGTCATGCGATCAGCACACAAACGGATCGTGATAGCTATCATGAAGAACCAAGCTTTTTATTTGTTGCTAAGCAGGGTTTCACTACTATCTTTTTAGCAAGGGAAAACTGGTTTGACACAATAGAAAAATCGTCATTTTTGAAAGCACCACCAAAACAAATACCGTTAAGTAAAATATAACAAAAGAATAATGTTCTAGATTTAAATAAATTATAACAAAAGAATACGTATATAATCCATTCTCCCTTCTTCTCGCTGTTCGTTCACTCTACCGTCACCCTTGCTCTTGCTATGGTTGTTGTGCATCATGCTCCTCTTCCTATCTTTCGCTTCTGCTTCTCATATTCTCATCTTGACACAAGCAGGCTCAAAGGAAGTGTCAACCCTCATTTTATACTTACCTAAGAGCTGTTGTTACATACAATATTACCTGGATCAGTCTACTAGCGCATACACACTGCTACGGATCGGGACTTCCCAAGCGGTTCGTAAGGCCTGTGCAAGCGGTTCTAGAACCGCTTGCAGGCAACCGCGACTGATGCCCGAGGGGCATCACAAGCGGCTCCCAGAGCCACAGCATGTACAATCTCATACACCTAACCAAACAACAACCATTTGCATCATCTTATCCTGGCTCTAACCAGCCTGGCTTGGCTCATACAGCCTGGTTCAACTGAGAAGGCAACCAAACAGCCTATTTAAGAAGGCAAACTGTATATCTTTAGAAAGAAACGCACATTGAAAAAACTAGCAGCTGCAAGAAGAAAAGACATACACACAAAACAGAATTACAAAATTACCTTTCCATTAAGTGGTAAGTAGTTTGGAAGGAGAAAAGTTAAGAGAGTTTGTGTAGGTCCATACCAACAAATGCTAGTAAAAATAATGAACGTAGTGTTCACTCTAAATGCTTGTTTTGAAAATTTCGAGCTCAATTATGGGGCTAGATATATAGTACAGCTACAATATAGAGAACCTAGAAAAGGCTAATTTAGTTAATTAAAAATTTTAGTAAAATAATTTTAACAGCGCAGATTTCCATATCAACAACGTCTAACCATGTTTTAATGCACTAAACCCAAGTGTGTTAACAATAAAATTCAGAAGGATCGGGGTCATACCCACGGTGAAACAAAAGTATATAGTTCATCACTGGCTACATAATTAATAGTCAAAATTATTATAGTCTATTGTAAGAAACAGTTATTACCGTATGCTAATTATTGTACGAAAGGAGTACTATAAGCATCTCCAATAATTGCAAAGCCAACTTGCTGGCTATAAAGTCTATGTGGCACACCAACATCATTTTAAAAGACCATCCATCCAATAGCTTGGCTATAAGAATAAAAAGCTGTGGCCAATTTATTACTTTAGCATTCTTCCTCCATCCTCTCCCAACTCCATTTCTTTCCGCAGTCTTCCCCGACGCACTCCCTCCCTTCGCCCCATGTCGTCGCGCCCTTCTCCCCGGGCTGCCGCTGCATCAAGCCACCGCATAGTTCCCCACCCTCATGTGACATCCTCTATTTTGTCGTATGTCACTTGTATTTTTAAAACCCTAAAAAAAGAATAAAAGGGACTTGTTATATACAAAACCCTAGTTTAAACTATTTTAAATTAGGTTTAAGCCAAAACCCTAGAAAACCATTTAGGAAAATTATGGAAAAATTCCCATAAATCTTAGAAGCCATCTTGTAGCAACCCTCTAAATTTCAAGTCCAAAGCCCAAGGTTAGCTCGTGATTCTGTGAAGTGTTGCCGTTCTGCCGGGAGCTCGTCAAACCATGAATTGATGACCAAACGTGGGAGAATCAAGCCCAAACTTGGAGGATAGATTCTAGGGGCCCAAACCTGTCCCAAGCCAGAAGCCTAACTCAAAATTCACGGATTTGTGAAAATTCTCAATTTGGGGGAGTACTAAACCTATTCGGATTAGAATTTGAGCCCAATTCAAATTCTACCAACTAAGGGCCTGACCTAGGTAGATCAACACAGTATAAATACACCCCAAGACCCCCCTCAACTCAACAACTCGTGAAACCCCCAGATCAAAACCCTAGCCGTCGAGAACCCTAGCCTGAGGTGGGTTTCGAGCTAGGTAGATCTCTCTATGCCTTGCCCAAACCCGAGTGTAGATGCCTCCATTGTGTAGAGCTCATCGAGACGATCAAGATGGATACCCAGATCAGTACGTTTTTGGCCAAGGGAATCACCCAAAAAAGCTCGCCGGAGTTTGCTGCACTGCCGCCCTCACCGTGCGCGCCCCGCCATGCTTTTCCCCGCCCACCAAAGCCGCGCAGCCACTTGTCCCGCAGCCATCGCCTCTCCCGTGCGCATGCTACCCCGCCGTGCCATGCGTCGGCACGGAGTACGCCGATCCATCGCCGCCAACCAGCCGCCGACACGTGTCCCCTCTCTCCCGCCCGCGTGCGCCGCTGGGAATCGCAGCGCGCCGGGTGGCAAAAGCACGTCATCGCCGCAGCGTTGTCCCCGCGCCTACCACACGTCACCGCCGCACTGCGCCAGCCAACCAGAGCCCGGCGCGTGTCCCCTGCCATTGCGCTGTGCCGCCCGTTCGGTCCGGTTCAGTCCGGTTCGGCCGGTTAAACCGGTTTATTAATTTCTGTCTTTTCTGATTTTCTCCAAACTTTCAATAATTGTTTAGGGAGCATCCGAACTACAAATTGGATGATTCCAGAGCCATTAAATCCCATAAATAGTCTAGAATTTTATATATTTGATTGAGGTATATGTTTTGTTGATGATTTTTCTGTTCTTATGCATTTGCATCTACGTGTAGATCGTCCATGTTCACGCTGTTCGGAACTTTTCCAGGTGCAGTTCGAAGGAGGTTCGCAAGACCCGGAGTACTACCAAGGCAAGACAGATTGTATATCTTGCTCTTCTATTTTGCAAAACTCATCCGTTAATTGTTTTATTTATTTTTCTCATGCATGAAATGATGGGAAGGGTTAGAATCCTAAGTATTCACACTGAGTCATCTACCCTGTGTATTTTGCCATTTATTGCTGCCTTAGTATTTCCTAGCCTATCCTTGTGCATAGATACTAGTGCTCGTGGGTTATTAGTTGTTAGGTTATTCATTTAGTTATTCTTGTGACTTGGTATGATTGGAGGTGCTGAGTTACTTTAATAACCTAATCAACTAAAACCTACGTGGTGTGTGTTGACTAAAGGTGGCAAGTCGGTTGGTTTTTTGGAATGAGGATTGTGGTGGAGGTAGTCATCTTGGTGTAAGGACCCTTGACGTGTGCTTATCCGGCCAAACCATACAAGCGCAACCATAAGTGCTAGCTCTAGCATGTCGGCCAACATGTGCTAAATCTTGACTTAGTAGTTAGAGAAAACTGTTAACACACTTTACTTTGAAAAAATCGGGCCGCAGTCCGTCGGCTTAAGAGGGGGACCCGAGTTGTCGAAACCTTAGAGGGGGTATCGGTGTTAACAGAAGGAAATAATGAATTACCTTATATCGTTACTTGGTCTGGGTTACAAAGGAAGAGCTAAGACATAAAAGTACCATTAGGCTTATGGGTAAAGTGTGCTACACTCTGCAGTGGATAAAACTATCATGATAGCCGTTCTCACGGTCATAGGAGGGGAGGAAAGTCACACATGGTATCTCATGTGTTAATTAATAACCTGATGGGTTGGTGTAGTTTGATCTGTTCGAGGCTTGTGCAGTTCTATATAGGGGCTTTCGAAGCCGAGCTCTGTGTGTTTAATTTGGGACTCTATTCATTATTAATTGTTCAACAAATGCTTTTACAACACTTAATTAATTTGACTAAAATAGGTGTTTATGCAAATAGTCATCCTGTTCTTGTTCATATCTTTGCATTTATTATAAGGATTCTTGCTGGGTAGCCGTGTATTTACTATACAAAACCACGGATATATTTGTATTCAGGAGAAGACTCGGGTCTGGTTTGCCTACAGGATCAAGAGGATTTTGTGCTGGATTTCGACCAAGATTAGCTGTTGCTCAAGGGTTGGATTAGGGCATCGTCATACTTTATTCAGTTGCATTATTTGGATTTCCGCACTCTGAGCTATATTATATAGTCTTATTCAAACTATTGTAGTAAGTGGTTGTGCTGCAATTACTTTTGCATTAATATGTTATTTTCATAGTTAAATGTGATTGTGTGATGATGTTCGATAATTGTCGCTCATGAGTTGCTAGCATTGATCTATGGGGCTAGCAATCTATCATGAGTGGATCCGGATGAAGCCAGGGCCGCAACACCTCACCTCGCCGCTGCCACTGCCCCACACCGCCTCACCGTCGCAACCCTCTACTCGCGCCGTCGCCGCCTATATAGCCACCTCACCGTCGCCCACCATCCCCTCGTTGCTGTCACACCATGCCGTTGCGCCTGCGCCCCACTCCCCACGCCACAACGCCTCCACATCATGACCTCGTCACGACACCTCCACAACACGACCTCGTCTAAATCTTGCAGGCCGCATCGAATCTGGCCATGGCGCGGTGGCGGCGACTGTAACGAGATGAGCAGGAAGCAACCAGTGCTGAGAGAGAGGGGAAGGACTTGTGGCGCGGTTGCATCGGGGCGCTCGCCTAGTGACCGGCGCTGGGTGAAGCGCCGACGCTTTCACATCACGCCCCCTCTCTCCTCCTGGTTAGACCAAAAAATGATGTGGAAGGCTTCTAGCCAGTTGATGTGTCCTTATTGAAGATGCTCTAAGCAAGAACAACTGATTCGGAAATTGAAGATAGAAGATGGTCCAGTCTTCCAAGTTGTCTGGATCATCTTCCAAAACAGCAACGTCGTATCCACAATTAATGGCGCATCATTAATCTTCTAATCTGCCTACTGAATGCACAATCCACGAATAAAAGAAAGGGGCATCAATCTTCTTATTGAAGAATAAATGAAGCTAATAACAACAGTGCTCCATATTTTGCACTTTATTTATAGTTGTATATGCAGTATTTACAATCAAATATTCTTATATTGATATTAAACTAGTAGATTCGATTAGAGTACTAAAGTTATCATTTTCAATGATGGAAATAAGGAAAAGAGTATATTATCAACTTTTTGGTCTAAACTGTCCTAGTGCAAATAATGAAATAAATCAGATCATATATGAAAGTAATTATAGCATTATAGGAAAAACAACAATCATCGGAATAAAACAAATTAACATGTGTCAGTTTAGCCGAACATACTCAAGGCGGCGAGGTGCTCGTACGGCTAGGCCGAATCCCATCGACCTAGCCACAACAACATCATATGTGCCATAGACAAGATAAGTCTTCATCCATTGATTTTTTAGCCTTGCTGTTATCCGATAGGGAGTTTGTTAGCGGTCGATGAGCCATTGGTGTTAGCCGCATCCTACTAAGCAACTAAGAGCATCCCTAGCAGGGGCATCAAATGAGCCTGCGCCGCTACAGTAATTCGATTTTTTCCCGCCCAGTGCGCTGCTTCTTCCTTGGCCTACTGCTTCCCTCCTGCGCAATTCAAAAAATTTTGGAGTACAGGCTGATTTGATGAGCCAGATGGGGATGCTCTAAGCTGACCAAAGAATAAAGCTAAGCAGTAAAGATTTAATCTAGCTTGTTGCTCCTGCGCCGGCAGTAGCGCTATCGTCGCCCCTCTCTGTCTTGTCGCCGATAACCCTCTTGTTGTTGATCATTTCCTCCTCATTGGATCTCGTGACAACTTGGTATCAGAGCTCACCCAACATCACCATGGCTAACACCGATGGATCTAATTCCACCACTTGCCAACTCCTGGTCGCAAAGAAAATTCTGGCCAGGTAGATGCAGGAGGAGTTCACAATCATGAAGAAGTAGTTCACAATCATGAAGAAGCAGGTGCTGACACTAAGGTGACTATGGATGTACAGTCAGTGTAGCTGGCCATGATAAATACCCAGATGGAAGCATACATGCCGCCCAAGTCACGGCCACAAGCCGACTGCGACCTTCTGTGACCCTATGCCGCTACTTTGGTTACACACCAGGGTTACCGCCTCTTTATACAACAGCCAGGGTGCGAGTCCGAACCTAACACGACCCTCCCCTCTCTATTACAACATAGAGTCCATGTAACCTATTCGTACATATATTCAACATCAACTGTAACAATCATCGTAGCAAAAAGAGGGTTGTTTGATTGCTCATTCAAGCCTTATTCCCAATCGTCAACATGTCCATGATGGATATGAGTACCACTATGTGATGATGTGCATCAACCACTTCCTCAACATGGTTGTCGCTGAGCATTTCCTTAATATGGTCATTGATAAACTTTTTATCCTCTACTCCTTTGAACACTACATCCGCAACAAGTTCTCTACAAACATAACTTTTTCCGTTCTAAAAAATAAAAAAATTATGTTCTCTACAACGAATTCAACATCCTAAACCTAACATGTGTGTGTGTGATGAAGGGCATGGAGGATTGGATATGATGTGTCATGCGATCAGCACACAAACGGAGGTGATAGCTAGCATGAAGAACCAAGCTTTTATTTGTTGCTAAGCAGGGGTTCCCTTGTATCTTTTTAGCAAGAAAAAATTGGTTTGACACCATAGAAAAATCATCGCTTTCGAAAACACCACCAAAACAAATACCGTTAAGTTAAAATATAACAAAAGAATCATGACGTTCCAGATTTAAATAAAATATAACAAAAGAATATGTATCTATTCCGTTCTCCCTTCTCGCTGTTCGTTTACTCTACCGTCACCCTTGCTCTAGCTATAGTTGTTGTGCATCATACTCCTCTTCCTGTCATTCGCCTCTGCTTCTCATATTCTCATCTTGACAAGCAGGCTCAAAGCAAGTGTCAACCCTCAATTTATACTTACCTGAGAGCTGCTGTTACATACAATATCCCCTAGATCAGTCTACTAGTGCATATAGGACATAGCCAGATATCATCACAAGCATATAGAAGTTTGCTCTAAATATTATACATATCATATTTTTATGCCCGTAGACATATATAGTAGTAGTAAGACGAACATCCACATCTTATTACAAAAGATTAATTGTTTTGTATAACAGCAGAACTAGAATATGCCTAAAAGATGTCCCCTCCGGCTATGCACATTTGCAAGCAACGTACTGGAGGGCCCTAAGGATCTTCATGGCCACCATACTTTTGACCGTCGTCCTCGTGACAATCATATGGATCCTCATCTTGAACTCCTTCTAAAGAGTAGAAACATGCATGTGAGGTCAGTGTCATCTAAACACAGGCTAATTAACATCCCTCTTAATGCAGTTAATGATACAAGCTTCAAGGGGAGGAAAGAGGTTCTTTTATTTGCATAAAGGTTGTTTTTAAGATGGTTTTAAAATCATCCTAACTAGCTCATGGATTTGATATTCAAATTGTATCATAATGAACCAACTCCTTCCTAAGCAACCCATTAAACAACTAATTAAACTCCCAGCCAACGTCCTGACCAAACCTACCAAAGCCTTCATCCAAACTCATTGCCATTTCAATCCCTTGATCCAAGCTAACATCCTTCCAACACCAACCATCATTTCGGAGAGTGGCTATCCCATTATGGGCCACACCAACCATCATTTCGGAGAGTGGCTATCCCATTATGGGCCACACCTTTCATAGATGTTTGTTCGATATAGAAGGATTGTCTGCCCAAACTAGTCTCACGACATCCTAGGGATGTGTGATTGTACACTACAAGAAATTTGGCCTTTTGTGACAATCAGATTGTGACGAAAAGATGGGTTTTCTTGTCACCGTACGCAATCTGTGACGTTCTTGTGACGAAAACCCGTCTGTCACAGAAGGTGCGTCTCTAAAGGCCTTCTGTGACAAAACAAGAAAAAACGTCACAGAATTAGTGACGAACATTACATCGTCACAAATAATTATGACGGCATGAATCGTCATAGTTTAAAACGAAAAACGTCACAAATGGGTAACTGGCATGGCATGTCAGATGACATGGCATGTGACATGGCGGGATGTTGTGACGAATTTTATCATCATAATTTTCCAGAACCAAATCTATGTAGTGAGCCCATTAATTTTAACTCAATAACATATTTAGACCTAATTATAGCTCACAATTTGTCAACACAAATAAATTCACAACTTTTGCACAAAAATAAATTCATTATAAATTCATAATTGATCCAATAATACAAATATTCATCAGTACATAGCAACATAAACACGGTTGTATTTCAGTGTCACCAAAACATAGCAGTAAATATTCCCTAGTCATTGCTTCATCTACTCTTGTTTGTTTTACTTCTGATCACCAAATTCTTCATGTTGATACCGGTATGGATTTTTTGGGAGCAATTATTTCAACCTGCTAGTAAAAAAGGGTAGTGAAAATCCCAGCTGAAATGAAATCAATGTATAATAAATTATCATGTGACTTCTAAGTGCAGGCACATATGATGACTTCTAAAAGTACTGCAGTAGGATAATTAGACAACCAGCAAAATTTTCTTGTAGATAAAATACAAGTGTGAACCAAAAGTAAAGTGCTGCACAATAGTACTGTAACATAGCACGTTCCTGTCATTCACTTGACCAAAAGGAAAATTAACAGTAACTTCACTTCATGGGAAAACATTAGGCACACATTTGGAAGGATTAGAAACTGGCATAGAGCCCCAAGATCACATATATGTTCAACCATAATTTTTTTTTTCACTCCTAACATGTAACATAATTGAGTCGGCATTGTCCTGCAACGATCACATTGTTTACCAAGCATTCGTACCCGTCATGCTACAACAATCTAACAGCTAGACATCATCATTATGAGCACCAAAAGAGAGCAGTAGCTAACCCAGTTCTACCTAAGAAAAGAATGAATCGAAAGTTACAAGTACTCTGTATCAACATTAACTGAAGAACTATTCTACACCAATCAGCCAAAGACTTATACTGCAGTCAAGAAGATAAGAGAAGAGTAAACGAATAGATCGGCATGGTACCGCTAAAGGGCGGACCTAGCAGCGGATGGAGGTGGTCGTCGATGAGCAGAGCAGAGGAATGGATCATAATTGCAACCAACAGTAAGAAGTCTTCATGGCCATGCTGCAACAATCCGTCAACAGAAAATCATCTTAGTCCCTGTAGAGAGCACTAATTAGACTAATTCTAACACAGAAAAGGAACAAAGGGAAATTCTGCCCATTAAAAATTTGAGGTCAAATCCAACTTTTTGTTATTTCAGTCCTCCTCCACCCTGAAACCCATCTGCTGCTCTCAAATACCACCTACAAAAATGTTTATCGTAGAAGCCATAAGGGCAGGTGACAGGGAACCTATAAAGAAGTCATGACATGAGACAAAAGCTAGCTACTTTTCATGCCATCTATTAGAAAGGAGCAATACATTCCTATGTCTGCAAGTTAGAAAGTGAGTAGCACAAAGGATCAGAATTGAATAGGAACTGCAGTGTGTCAAGTGTGTCAGAGATGCCAAAATATAAAAATACGGCAGAATTAGGCATACCACATTGCGACGTTTGGCTCCTTTGCGTCTATGGTGCCTACGTGGATGCAAGGAAAGAAGATGAGCAACCAGATTCTATATAGAATGGTTTTAGCCTCACCACGACGTATATGGTTCGCAGCTGCATAAAAGCAATAGTTGGACGTTGCACATGCAGTTGAAATTGAGTTGGACGCTACAGGTCCCATTCTTCATATAATACTGCAAAAAAATGTGCAACATAGTAATTGTAAAGTATCCATCACGTGACATAAAAAATGTCTATTATGTGAGGTCTCAACAATCAATCACTATCTTCTATAAGCAAGACGTTTTATTTCATATGGCTGACAACCATGACATGAATTGAGTTCTGGGCTTGTGGTTGTGGCAAGACAAGATTCAGTTCAATTTACCTCTCAGTGTGGCTGCCCTGGTCGTTCTGGATATTCCATGATACCTGTGGCCCTTCCACCTCCATTAAACTAAAAAAAACAGAGCACAAATACATGTTTGAATCAAATGCAGGGTGAAGTGTTTAATGTATACCTTCCTTTCAATATGGTGTCATGGCTTACAGCTACAAGACCATAACTAAGGTTAGAATTGTGCCACCTAATCATTGCAAACATGTGAACATAGTAACCTACTCGATTTATATGAAAAATAACAAGTAACTCGTATCAGAAGTAGTACTCAGTGACTGACCAGGCCTACGGCTTAAACTGGTAAGTGACATCAGTAGCAGAAAGTGAGCTCTTAATTGATCACATCACATATTCACATCAACCACAAGAATAAGACACCAAACCATAAACAAATCAATAAAAGCAAAGATATTAGATACCTACTAACGACTGCGCAATAAGCTTTGTCTTACAGGCAACCGAGATAAGCCCCTAACTCGCAAGCATAGCTACAGTCAAATTAGAGCCAAGAGCTTTGTCCTGAAGCTTCCCCCCACACCAACAACCTGTAATTCAACGCGCCAGTCATTATCAGAGAGGAGAGACAGATTCCTAGGTAAATAGGCCACAGCTGCTGAGTTGCACTCAAGGGAAAGCAGAGCACGAGGGGTGAGATAAAACGGAGAGAAGAGTATATTGGCAGCTCACCGCGCGATCGCGGGGGTGGTTGTAGCGGCAGTTCCCTCCGTAGCTGCAGGTGCCCGAGCGGAGGAAGTAGACGCAGTCCACCTCGCCCGGCCGCTCCGGCAGCCGTGCCGCTGCCTCCCTGCCACCGCCGTCGCCGCCGAGCCCCAGCCCCACATAGACTCTGCCACAAACAAAAAGCAAAGGATCAAGCACATTCGCGCGCGCGCGAGGCCGCGCCGAAGATCCAAAACCCTAGCAACCGACATCCCCAAACCCCCCAAAAGCAAAACCACAAGCGCAACGCAGCAGGCGCCCCCCTGCTCCCCGATTGCCAAGGCAGGTCGACGACCTCGGGCGGCGCCAGGAAGCGGCAAGCCGCCGCGGAAACGGCAAGGCGAGGCGGGGAGCTCCGGATCGAGGGTTTTGGGTCCCAGAGCCCCGATTTGGGGATTTCCGGGGGGAGGGAGCCGAGGAGGAGAGGAGGAAGGAGAGGGCCGCCTCGCTGCCTCTTGCTCCGTTGCCTGGGAGATCGATGAGAGGGTGCGACGGTGGTGGAAGATAGGAGATCGAGAGAGGGACGAACAGACCGGGGACTGGGGGTGCGGGGAGAAGGCGAGACAGAAGGAGGAGTATGCGGCTAGGGTTTCAGGAGACACGGGGCAGGGCCGCAGGGGCGAGGCCGCGAGTGCGTGTGAGGAGCGTCGTCGATCTTAGATCGGACGGTTCTCAACGCGCCGACGGATGAAAACTGACCAGGAAAGTGGAAACTCTATTCTCCTTATTATTATTAGGTAAAAATTTAGAAAATAATATTTTCTTTAATAAAATTCATCGTTATTTAACTAAACATTGATCAAAATTTTAAGTAATTGAGAAAATATAGTGGTTTATCTATGTTTTCTATTCACATCCTAAAATTAAATATTTTAGGGTGTGACACATGAATGCATCAAACATGTTGGAGAAGTTTTAGAAAAATGTGAAAAAGATTTTGGGACGTGACATTTATGATGATAGAAGATGCTATAATAATAAATATTATGTCACAACTCACAACAAATTGTTGGCGCTTAGTGACGATTTCAGATTGGATATGACAAGAACTATTTCGTCACAACACGTTGCTATATTGCTTTATGACAATTTTGGATTGGCCTTAGTGACGTCTCTAACACGTTCGTCACTAAAACGTAGAGCTACAACCCCTATGTTATTGCTTATGACATTTTTTAGAAGAAACGTCATAAATCAATGACAGATTACTCTGTTGTCACAGAAAATACGTCACAGAAGGTCATTTTTCTTGTAGTGGTAACACCCCAACCCAACTAGGTTCGGAATATTACTAACTCTATGAAAAATTATAAATTTCGACAGCATCGCACCATAAATTACTCTAATTCACACATAGCAATTAACCAATAGATGCAAAAATATAACCATTCAACAACAACAAGCACATAATCGACGATAACACAAAACCCATTCATGGGTTCTTCTCATCCCAACAAGGGTCAACATCATCTACCAATTCACCATTACCTTTAACGACGGTGACGAAGTTATTGAACAAAGAACAAACCAATTATCCAACAAACAAAATAAACATCAATCTCCATACAAGACAAGAATAATAAATGGTTCTCTAAATAGCCTAAGAAGTAAAGATAGCTAAATCTAGTGAATTTAACGATTATATTAAGGTATGAGTGCTCTTGAGCCAAATGGATTTGTGCTACACCCTCCCATGCAAGTCGCTTTCATCGGTCACCTAAAAACAATTAAAAAGCAAGGGTGAGTCCACGACTCAGCAAGTATACATTAAACAAAGGAATTTAACTTAACAATATCAAAGGACATAATACCAATCCTCATCCATCATACCACTGTCACTGTAACAATCTCTGTTTATAAGTGAATACAATGCAATGCAATGCTTTATGCATCTGTATCTGTGAGCTCATACCGGAATAGCTAGAGTGTCACCCGTCGGTGCACACCGTTGCCCGTCCTATCAAGGCCGGGGACAAAATTAATACTCCACTCCTGTGGAGTGCCTACCGAAGTAGGGCTTTCCCCTCCCACGTCAGTGGGATGCCTACCCGAGGGTAGGTCCTATCATATGTATGCAATGCAAGAGATGCAACTTATACCAATAAACAATTTCAATAACAAGTATAACTTAGTAGAATTTGCATTGCCCCAGTAATATTATCTTCACCAAGCAACATTCATCGATTGTTAAACCTTTAAATAACATATACTTGTCGTTCTAATCACGGGAGCTAGCACGACGCACGATCGACGACGAAGTCGCACCACCACCTATAGAAGGCGATGAAACTCAATACAAGACTCTCATAAGCAAGGCAACAAATAAAGTATATCGCACCTACGCGCATCCCTTCCTTCTCTCCAAATAAACAATCTCTTTCATACCACTAACACCCGCAAATTTCAACAAATATTAATTCTAGATAGCAGCAGTAAAACAGCCATAACTCCTACATATCTCGCAAAATTTACGCATTCTTATATCCAAAACGAAGATAAAGTCAGTACGCTCCACTTTTGTAATAAGATCGGGTGCAGATTCCCAACCTAAACATGCCAAAACTGCTAAAGAAGATACTGCATAGATAATCAACTTCCAACTATCATCCTCCCACACATACCATCGCTAATACCCACAATCTAACACCTAATGGGCAGTAATTCCATGGGAAAGTTCCTAATCTCACCCTATACAGCAATACACAAGGGAAATACATGAGGAGAAACAAACCCTAACACCCTTCTTTACCTTCTTCCTTCTCTAGCTTTTCTTCCCCTTTGCCTCTTCCCGTCGGTCTCCACTAGAAATGGCAGGGCAGCGAGACGGCGGTGGCACAGCCACTGGGCGTCAACGGCGTGGCGCTGGGCATCGGCAGCGCGACGAATGGCACGGCGGCGGCGCAGCGGTTGCTCGACGACGGGAACTGCAGGGAGAGAGGATGGGGGCGGCAGCGGCTAGGTCTCTAGGAGGAAACCGTCCCCCTTCCTCTCCCTCTGCCTTAAATGCCCTAAAATGGGCTGGGCCTGGGCCAAGGGCCCACAGGGTATCACAGTGATATTTATCACCGCAGTGACGACCAATGCTGGTACTCCTTCAAGAGTGGGCGCAGGGTTCCTCCACAAAGCGCATGCCTCTGACGTGCCAAACTTGTAATATCGTGTGCCTCCACAAAGCAGATGCCTCTGACATGCCAAACTTGTAATATCGTGTGATGAGACCACAGTTTGTGTTGGAACCATCCTTTGATGACAGCACCCTTGCTACGCATGTGACTCACTGGGCTAGCCCTAGCGAACTGAACACTGGGTACTTTGCCCAAGTTTATACTTCTCTTTTGCCAGACTCCACAGAGCATTCTTGATCGATGGACCTTGTCAGCATTACTCTATCCTTTGGATCTCCACATCCAACTTCATGTTCACCAAACCCATTGTCATCCACACTCTTAACCATAGCCCCCTTCATGCCAACTAACTGCCCTAGACCAATACTTAATCACAGCTATCTCAAACATGAATTGATTTAACTAACAATCCTAAATTTCATGTGTCATCAGGGTACTTGAATGAATGCCCGGTGAATATCGGTTCACTGTTCCGAGGCTTGATATCTAAGGATTAATTTTGAGCTAGACATGTCTAAGCATGTTTTACCCATTAGATAATTGTTTCAGACTAGACTTAGGTTTCTTGACAGATATGATAATTAAGGCAATCAATTAACAAGGGAACATGCATGCTATAACATGATTGACAATTGGACAGTTTATATAGCATGCAAATTTCATTGTGATCAACATATCTTTAGAAAACTAGGAATAGCATGCCCTATGGAATGTTAACTCGCCTTGTTCTGGTGCGTATTCCTCTTCAGCGTCGCCGAACCTTCCCTTGGTATTGTCCAACGAAATGTCATGTCATGATTAATCGTGAATCAAAATACAGCTATGTGCAATTCTATTGATAGTATTACCACCCTACATGACATTCCCAAAGTAGTGCAACAATTTTTTAGGGTGTTCAAATACCCCTTTGGGCTGTGAAGGTACATGTGATAATGGTAAAAATTACCTATATAGCACTTATTTATTTATATTATGTGATCATGGCTATTTTTACATTTTCCTAGGTCTAGATATTTATCCTAAATCTTGAAAAATTTTCTCAGCATTTTACGGTGCCATTTCCTATTTTTAATAAATGAAAAAGCATTTAGCCCTTATTAAAGTATCCTTATATTATAGAAAATGCCTTGCAGAAATATTCTAGATCTTAGAACAGTGGGAGCATATAAATATTCTAGATCTTAGAACCGAAGAAAAAAGTATTCAACTTAATCCTCCCTTCTTTTGGAGGGCTCCATCTTTTGTATTCATTTGTAAAAACAGGAACATTGTGATTAGAGTTCACCTCGTCATTATTAATTATGCAATTTGCAATAATACAAACTATATTTTCCATCCTCGTTGGTCTCTCGCTGTCGACATCCTTATTCCAATTTAACCACCGGGTCCATAAGATATAAATGATCTTAGATAGATCTGCATGCTATTACTACGGAAGCAAGAGCTGATCTGCTTGCTATGCAATACCAGGGAACAAGCTTTCTCAAGCGGTTCAAAAAAAAGGATCAAACTTCTACAAGCGGTTTAATGCCTCAAAACAGTCTCAAGCCATAAAATGAACTCTAGAAGCAGTTGGGGGCACGATCCGCTTCTAAAGACCTAAAATCCTAAGCGGTTTGTGTCCCCAACCGCTGCTATACCTCACTACTAGGGAATAAGCTTTCTCAAGCGGTTCAAAAAAAAGGATCAAACTTCTACAAGTGGTTTAATGCCTCAAAATAGTCTCAAGCCAAAAAATGACTTCTAGAAGCGGTTGGGGGTACGATCCGCTTCTAAAGATCTAACATCCTAAGAGGTTTGTGTCCCCAACCGCTGCTATACCTCTACAAGCGGTTGGGAACACGAACCGCTTAGGATGCTTGGCTTTACAAGCGGTTTAATAGCCCCAACCGCTTCTAGAGGCCCATTTTTCGAATAGATAAAAGAAAACCTCCCCCCATTCTATCAGATAACGCGCGTGGGTGGGTTGGCTAGCTGGGTGAGGTGTGAGTCAAGAGGTCCTGGGTTCAAATCCCACCTCCGCCAATATTTATTTGCCTTTTTACACTCTATTACAAGCGGTTCTCTAAACCGCTTGTGATGCTCTGCGAGGCATCAGTCGCGATTGCTTACAAGCGGTTTTAAAACCGCTTGTAGGGGGCTTACCAACCGCTTGGGAAGCCTTTTTCCCTGGTAGTGCCTCTACAAGCGGTTGGGAACACGAACCGCTTAGGATGCTTGGCTTTACAAGCGGTTTAATAACCCCAACCGCTTCTAGAGGCTCATTTTTCGAATAGATAAAAGGAAAGCTCCCCCCATTCTATCAGATAACACGTGTGGGTGGGTTGGCTAGCTGGGTGAGATGTGAGTCAAGAGGTCTTGGGTTCAAATCCCACCTCCCCCAATATTTATTTGCCTTTTTACACTCTATTATGCTCCGCGAGGCATCAGTCGCGGTTGCTTACAAGCGGTTTTAAAACCGCTTGTAGGGGGCTTACCAACCGCTTGGGAAGCCTTTTTCCCTGGTAGTGATGGCATTACCTGACAGAGCATAGACATGTGCATGAAGCTTCTGTGAGTAGGCATGGCATGGAGAAAGCGGACAGAGCTTTCCCAGGAAGAATGGCGGCCCCCTAGGGCTTAGGAGGGGAATTTTGAGGGAGAAGAGACGGGAGGAATATAGTAGCGGGAGTTGAGTAAGATCGTGCCACCCTTGTGAATTGAGCAACTGGGAATGGAGCCGCGCCGAAAAGGGAGGTAGAACCAGCTGTCCAAACAGGAAAAATTGATTAAATAATATACATATAAATACAAATTGGAAAACTATACGGCATAATTTTTTTTTTACAAAACTGAGCTAGTATAGTTTCCGCCACCCAGGGCGACGGAAAGGGTGTTTACGCCACCCGGGGCGACGGAATCTTGGCTTCCGCCACGCTAAGCGCCGGAAGAGTAGCGGAAGCTGGCTTCCTCCGTCTGGGGTGGCGGAAGCCACCTCGCCTGGGCCACACGGCGGCTCCGCCCGCGCCTCGGCCCCTCCTGCGCGCGCCGCGATTCCCGCCTCGGTGGCTCCGCCCGCGCCTCGGCTCCTCCCGCGCGCGCCGCGATTCCTGCCTCGGATACCCTCTTAAACTGCGTGCCGAATTATTAAAGTGCGTGCCCGTGTCAGCAGCTGCATGCGGGAAAACAAGATCGGCTGGCGCGACGTCATTTCATGTCTCCCGATTATATGTTAAACGTGCGTTTAATTTATTAAAAGAGTAATTAGCCATTAATAAATTGCATGCTTATGATGATTTAATCACACACGCTCGGCTATATAATGAGGAGTGGTCCTCTGCACATCTTGTGCTGCCCGGTGTTCACCTGCATTTGTGCTGCTCGGTGCTCTCGGTTCTCTGCCCATCATTTGTGCTGCTCGGTGCTCACCTGCGCTTGCGCATTTGTGCCGCTCGGTACTCAGCGACTCTTCTGGCTGCACACACATCTCATTGCCCTGGTGCTCAGTGAGGCATCTGCTGGTTTTGATTTCGCATTGTTCTATTTGAGGGACTCTCGTGTTTTTATTTTTCTCAGTACATGTTGCATCTGAATGTGCATACAGGTGTTGGTACGTTGAGTGGTAGAGGAAAAATCTAGTAAAAGAGTGTTCGTTGCAGAAATTTTAACGGTACTTATGGCATTTCAGAAATAAGCATTATTTTAGTCTATTAGGCAATTATTTAGCGTATAAATATAATAAAATGATATATTGAATTAAAAATCCTAAAAATTATAGAAAGTCTGCAGAACAATTGTAGACTGGCGGAATAAAAAGAACAATTATTGTCGAAGGTGTCTGCATGTGCCTGTTTGTGTGAAAATATTAAAATTTATAGTATTGAATGCGAGCTTACATATAACCAAACGTTTGGAGCAGAATTTGCGTGAAAGCAATTCAAACTGTGGAAATTATACCTGATGAACTGTTGGATATGTTAGTGGAGAAAGAAGAACAAATAGAAGAAGAAGAAGCTCACATATCCTTAAACGCTCTGGCTGGAAGCAGTTCAGCGACTACCATAAGGCTTAGGACTTTGGTCAACAACAAGGTTATGCTGATCTTGGTGGATTCAGGCAGTTCACATAGTTTTGTGGACAAGAAATTAGTGCAACAATTGAAGTTACCAACTCAGCGCATGGCAGTCTTAAGTGTCAAGGTAGCTAATGGAGATATACTCACATGTGATTCTCAAGTGCCTCAGATGCATTGGTGGATCCAGGGAAGAACTTTCCAGCAAGACATGAAAGTGATGGAGTTAGGGGGATATGATGCTATATTGGGCATGGACTGGCTAAGTAGATGGGGCACTATGAAATGTAATTGGGATGAACAGTGGATGGAAATTGAGGATCAAGGCCAAATTATTAGATTACAAAGTGTTAAGAAGGAATCCTCTGACATAGCTGAGACCTTCCCTGACCAATTACTCAAGTGGCAGGCTGGAAACGATATATGGGCAATGGCTGTGGTTGAGCAAGTTCAGCAAGATGAGGCTGTACAAGAAATGGTGCATCCAGAAATTGCAAACCTTCTTTTGCAATATAAAGATGTTTTTGATGAGCCTAAGGAGTTGCCACCTCACAGGGGGTTTGACCATGCTATTCATTTATATCTAGATTCCCAACCGGTGAACTGCAAACCGTACAGATATTCTCCTTTACAGAAAACTGAAATTGAAAATCAGGTTAAGGAGATGTTACAAGCTGGAACAATTTTGCCTAGCATGAGTCCCTTTGCTTCACCAGTGCTATTGGTCAAAAAGAAGGATGGCAATTGGCGCTTTTGTGTAGATTATAGGAAATTGAATGCCCAGACAGTAAAGAGTAAGTTCCCTATGCCTATAGTAGATGAATTACTTGATGAGCTAGCTAGAGCCACGATTTTCTCAAAGCTAGATCTCAGAGCAGGCTGCCATCAGATCAGGATGGTAGAAGAGGACGAAGCTAAAACAGCTTTCAAAACTCATCATGGGTTATTTCAATTTCGGGTGATGCCTTTTGGCCTAACGAATGCCCCTGCCACTTTCCAGTGTGTAATGAACTCCATTTTTGCCCAGTATATTAGAAAATTCATGTTGGTTTTCATGGATGACATTTTAGTATATAGCTCAAACTTGGAGACTCATGTTCATCATTTGAAGTTCATCTTGTCCACTCTCAGGCAACATCAGTTTTATGCCAAAAGATCTAAGTGTTCTTTTGCTGCCACTCAATTAGACTATTTAGGACACATTGTCTCAGCAAAGGGGGTGGCTACAGATCCAGAAAAGACAAGAGTCATGGAACATTGGCCTGTGCCGTCCAATGTTACTGAGTTGAGGGGTTTCTTGGGGTTAACTGGTTATTACAGAAAATTCGTGAAGAATTATGGAATGTTGGCTAAGCCCCTTACTGTCTTGCTTCAAAAGAAGAGTTTCCAGTGGACTTCAGAAGCTCAGGTAGCTTTTCAGAGTCTCAAAAATGCTATGAGTTCAACACTGGTGTTGGCTTTGCCAGATTTTTCCAAACAGTTCATTATAGAAACAGATGCTTGTGATTTGGGCATTGGTGCTGTGTTATTACAGGAAGGACATCCTGTAGCTTTCTATAGCAAAGCACTGAATACAAACAATTGGAAACTATCAATCTATGAAAAAGAGTTTCTAGCCATTATGATGGCCATTGATAAATGGAGGCAGTATCTAGTGCGAGACCCATTTCTTATTAGGACTGATCATAAAAGTTTATGTCATCTTGAAGATCATAATCTGACTTCAGAACTGCAAAGGAAAGCAATGACCAAATTGGTGGGACTGCAGTTTAAGTTCCAATACAAAAAGGGCACTGATAATAGAGTGGCAGATGCATTGTCTCGGGTGGGTCATTGTTTTTCCTTATGGGCTATTTTAGGAGGGCAACCTTTATGGCTTCAGGAAGTATTAAATTCATATGCGGTCGATCCTATGGCTCAAAAACTTTTACAGCAATTGGCATTGGGAGGAGGTTCCTTTGAACAATTTACTCTAGTGGATGGTCTGATCAGGAAACAGAGTGTTATTTGGGTGGGAGCAAATATGGGTCTCCAAACCAAGATTATCCATGCCTTTCATTCGACTCCAGTAGGAGGACATTCTGGGGTCCAGGGCACTTATCAAAGGATAAAAAGGTTGTTTGACTGGATTGGGCTCAAGACATCAGTGGAGGAATTTGTGAAACAATGTCAGGTGTGTCAACAGTCCAAACATGAGCACTGTAAAATGCCATGTTTGCTCACACCTCTCCCTATACCTGAAAATGCTTGGCACGACATTTCTATGGACTTTATAGAAGGACTGCCGAAATCAGAGGGATTTTCGGTCATTTTAGTGATTGTGGATAGATTTACGAAGTACAGCCACTTCTTATCTCTGAAGCATCCTTTCACTGCAGTTCAAGTTGCTAAATTGTTTTTGCAAAACATTGTCAAGTTACATGGCATGCCTAGAACAATAGTATCTGACAGAGATAAAATTTTCACTAGCAATTTTTGGAAAGAGTTGTTTTGGTTGTTTGGGGTTCAGCTCAATATGGGGACTGCTTATCATCCGCAATCGGATGGACAGACCGAAAGGGTCAATCAGTGTCTTGAAATGTACCTTCGGTGTGCATGTCATCAAACACCTACAAAGTGGTCGGTTTGGCTGCCATTAGCTGAATTTTGGTATAATACAAACTATCATACAGCCCTGCAAGTTTCTCCTTTCAAAGCGTTGTATGGCACTGATCCTCACTATGGTATAACCCCAGAATTATCCAATGCTGCTAATGTGGATATTCAGTCAATGCTTACTCAGCGATCTCAATTCATGGAGCTGCTCAAACAACATCTTCATCGAGCTCAGTCTCGGATGAAACATTTTGCTGATTCTAAGCGTTCTGAGAGGTCGTTTCAAAAAGGGGAATTGGTTTTCTTGAAACTCCAGCCTTATGCTCAGTCTTCGGTAGTCAATCGACCTTGTCCCAAGTTGGCATTTAAGTATTTTGGACCTTATGAGGTACTGGAGAAAGTGGGTATGGCAGCTTATCGTCTGAAACTTCCCAGTGATAGTCAGGTGCATCCAGTGTGTCATATATCTCAGCTGAAGCCATTTACTCCCAATTTTACACCGGTTTCAAATGAGTTACCAGACATCATTTCACTGGACGTGCTGGATACTGAACCAGAAGAAGTGTTGGACCGAAGGTTGGTTAAACGTGGTAACAATGCGCAGGTGCAAGTGTTGGTGAAATGGAAGTCGTTGCCACCTTCATCAGCAACTTGGGAAGATTATCAAGTTCTCAAGCATCGCTTTCCGAATGCAGTCGCTTGGGGACAAGCTCCAATTCAGGGGGGCACTGTCATGGATGGCACCGTGGCGGAAGTGTGAGTTTAGGCGTGTGTGCTGCGTGGTGCGGAGTGGGCCGTATGTGGGCCGAGAGCGTGTGGGAGTCGGCCCATGGTGGCTGTGAGGGTATAAAGGTATCAGCTGTAGACCGTCTGGGTTTTGTCGAAAAAAGTCGTATAACTTCGTATAATGTATGACGCCGACGCCGCGCGGCCTCCTCGCCACGTATAACTTCGTATAATGTATGCTATACGAAGTTATTACGATATTTTATTCGCTTCAGTGTCTGTCATCATCGCATCCACCATTGGAGATGCCCCTTCCCTGCCGTCGCCGGCCATGGCGCCCCCGGCCCCCGGCGCCTCCAGATCTGGGGCCGCCGTCCGTCCCGTCGTCGCGCCTCGCCGTCGTCCGTCCCAGCGCCGCCCGACCCCCGCTCGCCTGCGCGCGGCATGGCGCCGTCCGTCCCCGCGTCGCCGGCCTCCAGCTCCCCCCCACGCGGCACGGCGCCGCCCGCCTCCGCCTCGCCTCCGTGCGGCTCAGCGTCGCCCGTCTCCGCCGCACGCCAGCCGGGCACCGCCGGCCCCCGCCCTGCCGAGCCGTCGTCCACCACGCACGTCGTCACGGCGGCCCCCCCGCCGCGCCGTCGTCCACCACGCACGTCACCCCGGCCACCGTCGTCGTGCCCACGCCGCGGACGGTCGCACCCCGGCCACCGTCGTCGTGCCCACGCCGAGGACGGCCGCGCTCCAACCTTCATCGTCGCGCCCTAGCCGCGCCCCGGCGCCGCCGCCACGCTCCAACCGTCGTTTACTGTCGATTATCATGTGCTTTTCCAAGTTTTACTGGTCATTACGACAACACAATGAATTGTAATTAGAGTAATCGGTGTGCACATCGTGAAGTACTGAGGAGTAATCAGTGTGATGTAACGAGTTGTAATCAAAGTAATCCATTGGAACATCACGAAGTAATAAAAAGTAATTCTTACGTAACCCTAATTCTGAATATTTTTAGGTCGAAACTTCGTTAGTAACGAAAAGTAATTTTGTTGGAATTGACAAAAAAACGGATTACTGTCATCAGTAAAACATATTCATCTCGATTATTATCAATTACGGTCAGATCAGAATCATGTTCAAATTGAAAATTTCCATATATTTCAAATTTATATGTCATTTGAGATCTTGTTTTGTTCAAAAAAATGCAAGTAATTCAATGGTGTAAAGTTTTCGGCGATCGGAACAACGATTCAAAAATTAGATCAAAAAACGAGCAGCAATTTGTCTGAAACTGAGTAGTTAATGGCCCCACAAATCTCGGCACCACACCCAGGTCCAATTACTGTTGATGCCAAAGTCAGTTCATTTGGATTACTTTCAATTACTGCCGAACTGGCAGAACCAGCCCATCCCAAAATGGACCCGCGTGGCCTAGTGTAGATTAGCCTAGGAAGCGTCTTTTCTACCCCTGGGAGTATCTACTCCCATCCTAATTACTGCATGCGTGCGTGCGTTAATGGTTTCATGCGCTAATTACGTGGCAAAGCTCGTGCGCTAATTGCATTAATACAGTTACGTGCATACTCACTGGCTTGCTGCAGCTCATTGATTTTTGAAATACATGGCAGGAAGTTGCACGTGTGGTGTGCTACACGTGGACAAAAAAGGAGAGAAATGAACTACATTACCTAGGAGTAGCTTCGTATAGCATACATTATACGAAGTTATACGAATCAATTACGGTCAGATCAGAATCATGTTCAAATTGAAAATTTCCATATATTTCAAATTTATATGTCGTGCGAGTGACCGGGAGAGGGGGCGATGGCGGCGTTCGAGGCGGCGGGCGGCGCGCCGGCGCCGCGGATCGGCGTGGCGCAGTACCTGGAGCGCGTGCACCGGTACGCGGGGCTGGAGGCGGAGTGCTACGTGGTGGCGTACGCGTACGTGGACAGGGCAGCGCACCGGCGGCCGGCTGCCGACGTCGCGTCCAGGAACGTCCATCGCCTGCTACTCGCCTGCCTCCTCATTGCCTCCAAGGTTCTTGACGACTTGTAAGCATCTTCCTTATCTAGTCGCCTTCGCCTCTGCCTCTCTTAATCAAGTACGTAGCAAAATCTTCTTGTAAGCAATTATACTTTGATCAGGTTCATGCTCATGAAGCATACAAGTTATGATTCCTGCGCCATTTTCTTTCCATGCAATTTCGCTGTCCCTGATGGCCTGAACCTTCGGGAGATAAAAAAAAAAAAGAAGAAAACCTTCAAGAGATAGGATAGACGGCAATTAGTTCTACCTTCGGGAGATAGTAAATTTGATGCTACTAGAGATAGTGTTACTATAAAGCATTAAGAATTTCAAATTTTCTGGAATCAGGCTTACTGTAATGCTGGAATCGGTTTACTGTAATGGATTGACAGTTTTACTAACTATGATTAGGTTTAGTTCGATGTAAAGCATTAATAATTTCAAAGTTTCTGGAATCAGGTTTACTGTAATGCTGGAATCGGTTTACTATAATGGATTGACAGTTTTACTGTAACTAGGATTAGGTTTAGTTCGATGTAAAGCATTAAGAATTTCAAAGTTTCTGGAATCAGATTTACAACTTTGCTTTACTATAAATCTAACAGTACTTTACTATTTCTTGTGAAATACTTTACTATAACGTGTTACGTAAACAATACTGTACACGCGAACACGTTACTGTACACGTGAAACACTGTACACAGAGAAGTAGTAAAGTATAAACGGCATATAGTAAAGCTTGTTCATGATTATAGTAAAGAAAAATTTTTAAAAGTGAGACCGGTCTAGTTTTGTTGGCAAAAATGCAACGAACACAAAGGTGAAAACGGTTTATCAATCGGATCTTTCGATTAAAAACTATAGCGAAAAAACTAGATTAAATTGCTCGCGCCATCCCCCACCACATGGGCTACAGATACCAGATTCGGTCGGTCTTTACTATTTTTTCTGTGTAGTTTTACTACAATCGGTACGCACATTTACTACAATGTGTCTGCCGAAGTCTGTGCGCGTGGGAAAGATGGGGAAGGTGGGGGAGGACACGTGGCGGGCTATAAACGTGGGAGTATCCTAGGAGTATTTTAACTAAATTACTCCTATGCTTAGACGATGACACGTGTCCCGTTTTCCCACCTGCGTGTGCATGCAACAAATTTCTCCCTGCGACCTTGCCCTCCATGCATGCAGGCAAAGGTGATGTCATGCATGCAGCTACTATTGATACCTTTTTTCTTCTCCTTTTTTACCTTAATTACTACTCATTATAGAACACTTTACTACAATGTTTGTACAGTTAAAGTGTGAAGTATTGTACAGGCAAAGTACATGTACTGTACTACTGTATAGGCGGAGTATTATACAGTGGCTTTTATTAATAAAGTGTTGTACATAGAGTAGTAAAGTTTTAGTACAGTACTTTACTAATACTTATGAAAACCACAACTTCTGAAACACTTTACCACAACATTTGTACAGATAAATATTTTACTACTACTTATGAAACATTTTGGTACAACGTTTGTACACGTAAAATAGTAATAGTATTGTACAGGCGCAGAGTACTGTACATGTACAGTACAGACGGAGTACTGTACGTTAATTAGTGGTAAAGTATTAAACATTGAGTTGTAAAGCTTTATTCATGATTGTAGTAAAGCAAAAATTAAAAAGTGAGACTGTTCTAGTTTTGTTCGAAAAAATGTTAGGAACATGATGGCGCAAACGGTTTTTCAATTGGAGCTTCCATTGAAAAAATACGACCAAAAAAGAAAAAAATGTGTGCATGAGGGGAAGGTTCTCGCTCTACGTGCAGTGCGAGGGCGTGGCCGCGCAAGGGGAAGGGATAGGGACATGTGTTGCGTTTTAAATGTAGGAGCACTTTAGTTATAGTACTCTTAGGTGTATTCTAGTCTTTATCTATACAGATATAGAGTACGGATACGTCACAACTAGGAGTATTATAACTATAATACACCCACTTTTTCCCACCGTCCGATCACCCCTTCCCCCTCCCTAATACTCCCAAAATTACCACCACGCACTACGTACACCCCATTTTTTCACACGTTCTCTTCTCCCCCACTGCACAGTAATAATTCAGTAAATTCATGCATATGACATAGTATAGTGAGTCAACCAAAGTAGTAAAGATATTATTTATTGCGTATTCGCCCACCACGTACGCACGGACGGTAATCATTATGAATTTTATTTTGTTTTTTCGCTATTACTTTTCACCATTAGTTCTAATGACCGAACGATTTGCACCAACATGTTACTGACATTTTTTCAAACAAAACAAGATCACATTTACCATATAAAAATTGTTAAAAATACTTTACTACATCAGCAAATATTGATTTATTATTTTCATGCTATACTTTACTACAGTACGTCAGACAGATAATATAGCTGATAAAAATATTTGTACTACTTTTTAGTGTTAATATGTGATGTAGTAAAATATTATATAAGAAATAGCAAAGCAAAAATTATATGGCAAAAGACCGGTATAGTTTTGGTTTAAAATAATGTTACAAGTACGAAGGTGCAAACCGCTTGCTTATTATACTTCTCAATCAAAAGTTATGGTCAAAACAAGAAAAAAAATATATTTCCACCCACGTACTCCCACGTGTCCACATGCTCTCGCACTTAGACTGTCCGTGTCTCGAACAACCATTATTTTATCATGTATGTATATGCCAGTTTACTAATTTTCAAACACTACTTTACTGCAAATTCTAAAAATCACGAATTTGACGGATTTAGATGGATCTGGGCGATCGTAATAACTTCGTATAGCATACATTATACGAAGTTATACGATATGCTTAGACGATGGTGCATGCAGATTACAGAATGCATGCAGTGTGCAGTGTATGTGCGCAGTGTGTGCAGTGAGCATGCAGTGCATGCATGCAGCGCTGTGCGTGTGTGCGCAGAGCAGCCGCAGTGCGGGGTGGCGGCAGCTCTGCTGCGGCCATGTCGGGTGGTGGCAGCTCTGCTGCGGCCACACCCGGTGGCGGCAGCCATACGGAGTGGCGGCACCCGGTGCTATTTTTGTAATTTCTTTTTTATGTGGATTATTTTATTAATTTTCTATTTAACTGTTGATTATTTCGGGTATTTTTCCCTATTTTTCACACATACAGAATGTGTTTTTACTGCAGGCAAATTCTCTAAATTTCCTCTTTTCTGCATGTGGTTGTGCTATCATATTTAAATGCATTTACTACTTTACTATGATGGTACATAGTTGTTTTACACACATACAAAATGTGTTTTACCGTAGACAAATTCTCCAAATTTCCTCTTTGCTGCATGTGGTTGTGCTATCAAATTTAAATGCATTTTTTACTTTACTACGATAGTATATAGCTGTTTTTCACACATACAGAGAATGTGTTTTGCAGACATTTTTTAGTATGTTGCATACATACTGGATATGATTGATTACAATCTATGCAGTAGTTTGTGCACATACTGACTATGCTTTACTACAATATATATATAGTTGTTTGCACGTATACTAGATGTGATGGTAAGTGGACATTTTAGTATTTTGAATTTTGGCTGGATCTCAACATTAAACCTCCACAAAAAAACTTTGCTATAGTTTTACCACATAGTTATGTGGACAATACAGAAAAAATAAACCTAGATTTTATGTTGTTGTTTGTCTATGACCAAATAGTTTTATTATAGTTTGTGTGCAAAAAAGTTGTGCATGTGAAAACACTCTGTTGTGCTTAGTACTTTATTTATAAAAAGTTTCAAAACAATGTTAGGAATCTGATGTATGGATCCATTAATACTACAAGCGTTTACTGCAATACGTTACATACATGTAACCAATATATGTAATTAATAAAGCTGTGTACATGCGGAATACCGTACACAGAACAGTAGTAAAGTATTACATATGAAGTAGTAAATATTTGTTTATGATTGTACTAAAATAATTTTTTAAAAAAGTGAGACCGTTCTAGTTTTGTTTGGAAAAATGTCAGGGACACAATGGCGAAAACGATTTGTGAATCCGAGCTCTACAAAAAAAATTACAGCAAAAATATGAAAAAAAAAATGGTATGTGCATGTGCTTGCTTGCACGTGCATGCATGGGAGAAGGTAGCGCGTGCGTGGAGGGGGAGAAAGGGAGAGGGACACGTGTCGCAATATTAGTGTAGGAGTATTTTAACTATAATACTCATAGGAGTATTTTAGTCTTTATCTATATACATACACACACACCGAGCAGAAATTCGTGAACTACAGGGGGTTTTCTGCAAACCCGTCTACCTAGGTAAGCCAGCAGGACAGACGGACGGATGGAACACCAGTGAGGCAAGATCAGACAACGCATCATCTAAGGGCAACGTGGCCTGAGAAAGAAGCAGGGAAGGAAGCAGGACAAGCACTAGGACATGGGAGCGCTATGCGCTGTAATATAGCGAAGCTAATATCACTGGCTGATGCTCTTCACCGTGTGCCTCTGCATCTCTTATGAAAGCCTAGCAAGGATTGATGATGCATTGCAGTTTCAGATAAAGAGAAGGACGGGAAGAGGAAGGGGATGGGGATGGGGATGGGGAATTTACCGTGCTCGTGGTCTGCGTGGGGGAATGAGTCGCGTTAGGCCGGCTGATGGAGGGCCTTCTAATTCTCGGAGAACTGGTGAACAGGAGTGGCTGAAGGGAGGTGCAGTGCATAGATGATGTTGCAGCCTCCATTTTTGCGAGCTTCTGGTGCTGGCGTTTCTACCTTTCACAAGTAACTTCAAGTCTCGTGTTTCCTGCAAAGCTTCAGTCATGCAGAGCAAGCTAGGCACCCATGTATTTATAGTACTGGAGAGGTTTGTAAGGTTATAGGTCGCTCCGACATTAGCTGGGGACTGGGGTTCCATACATACTTGGCCACAATGGTCACATATGCAGGCTGATATTTTTAAAAAAGATTAGGTAAGAGGACTAAACATGTTGGGTTTTAGTCCCACATCAGTTATTGATGATGGGAGAGCACAACTTATAAGGTGGAGGCACCCCCCTCCCACCAGGCTAGTCTTTTGGGCTGAGTTGGCCATTCATCGGTAAGAGACGAAGTTCAAACAACATGCATGCTATTATGATTTGTGGAGAACAGCACGAGAAAATAGAAACTCATAGACCTACTATTATGGTCTGTGGAGAACATCACGAGAAAATAGAAACTCATAGACCTAAAATGTTAAACAGTTAGCTACTTGTCGTTGGCTCACTGCTAACTACCTACAACAGAGGTCATCCTTTACAAGACCAGCAACAACATGAGCTAATTGAAAGGCTTGTTTGCAAATTCCATTGCTCTGTACCTTCTAGAGATTCCAAAGGACATAAATGATGATTGCATCACCATCTCTCCATGATTGCCTCCTCCCCAACAGGTAGAGGTCTAGATGGATCGGGTGGGGTCGAGTATCACCTTGACCCAACCCGACTCGACGTGCATCAGGTATCAAAAAATCTTGTCCTGCCCTAGACCAAACTCAACCAGTCGGATCCTCAGAGCTAAGGACAGAAGGTGAGGGGGCTAGATTCACTATTGCCGCTACCGATTCACTGCCGCCGCTACTGTGGGAAGAGGGGGGAGCTCTGCACAACCTAGATCCAGCCCGGTGAAGCTCTGCAAACGGTCCTTGGAAAAAGGGGTAAAAAAAGAGGAGGACAACCATAAAGACAATAAAGATTGAATAGAACAAAAGTAGTTCTAAATTTGAACAAAATCGTTATAAAGGAATAAATTGAAAAGTCAAACAGAGAACTATACATGTCATACGGTCGTTGTCGGTGTCTGGGAAACACGCCTCTGAGGGCAGCGGGTCCTCGGACCGGCAGACGAATTTGTAGTTGGAGTGAGGCCCAACGACAACCCTTCCCAGTAGCCCGGGGCTGCGGCCGAGCTTGCGGGGGCCCTGGCCGTGCGGTCTTCCTGGACTACGCCTGGTGCGACTTGACGATCCGGGTACAGATACGTCGTACGGTGAGAAAGAGAGGGGGAGAAGGGGAGAAGAAAGCGGAAAGGAATACAAACCGTGAAGACACAAGCGATTTACCCTGGTTCGAGCTCCCACTGCCGGGTAATAGCTCTACTCCAGCTCTTGTTGATTATATGGTGGAAAACAGTACAGAGGTGCCGATACCGGGCTTGAAGACACCGATCCCGAGCTTACAAGGGAGTTTCGGACACTGAGGTGGCTAAGAACTACGGCTGCTGCTAAGGAAGCTTCGGATGAGTATGTCGTGTGTTGCACTATTCCACCTGGTGAAGATGATCGCTTGCTTCTGGCCTCGACTCGGTCCGAGGCCCTTCCTTTTATAGGCGCAGCGGGTCGCCCGGAGCTGATGCGGCGAGCCCCGCGCCCGTTCTTGCTTTAGTGGCGGTGCCCTTATCTCATTCCGGGGCTCTGTCTGGTCTCGAGCCTGCAGGGAGAAGCTGGTCAGGTTAGGACTGGACATGTGTTTGTCTGGGAGTGCCTATTCAGGGGAGGAGCATGCTTTAGGGAGAAAGCACTTTCCCTTTATCCCCAATATAGCATTGACTGGACCGAGCCAGCCTCGCGCCACCCGTTTGGGGCATCGCGTAGCGTAACAACCGTCGTCGCCGGCCACAGAGGGCAAACGACAAACCGGGCTGCCCGCGTGCTCTTCCCTGCGGATCCCCGAGGAGACACAGTTCCTCCCGGTCAAGGCCGGGGAAGTGCGGTGGGACATGACAGTTGTCGCCACCTGCCCACAGACAGCGGATTATTCGCGGGACGCTCTCCCGGGCTAAAGATAGCCCGGGAAGGCGCGTAACACCGCTGGGGGCGTGGTTTGACCTGGTCAAGCCCGGGGGAGACCCTGGCGAGCTAGACGCTTCCCTCAGTACGGCCACGGGTGACCTTTTGGACCTTTTGTACACGCGGTGGGCTGGTACGGAATCGGCCCAAGGCCCATCTCGGGGTGGGCCATTTATCAATCACCAACAATTGCACTGAGTAGTTGTGAGCAGAACTAGAATCCTTTCCAATATGACATAGAAATGCACATTCTTTTCCACTTTTAACTTTTTTCCAAGACTGAAACCCCTTCACTGTAAATGTACTAGACCCACATTTTCCTATCGGTTTCTTTGAGAAAAGAAAACATGGAAAGCAAAACGCCGCATCCTTTGAGGGTGAATATTCCAACCACGGAAAAGATGTAAACCAATCTTATTGAAAACGCCTCGGGTGACTCTTTGGACCGGAAAAGATGTAAACCAATCTTATTGAATATACATCTTGCTTTGGTTGGTATGGACCAAGCTTTATGTAGGCCTTTCTGATTTCATCTTGTTGATTAGCAGGACAAGACCAAATTTGTTTGCGTAGTGCGGGGTCTCTTTTTATGAAATCACAAACATCAAAAGCAACTTTTTGCCGCTTTGGGGAACCATCGGGCTGAGGCATAGAGCTTGGACGGGTGTCAACTATCGGTGGTGTTGGTGCATCTTGTGGCTCTGGATCAGAATTGGGAATCACTTCTACTAATTGCAATGCCAACGCATCTTGACCTTGCTCTGGTTGTGGATCGGAATTACGAATTGGCTCATTTGCTACTATATCATCTTCCCGTTCTTTTCTCTTGAAAAATGAATAGATTGTTTTATTCGTTGCCATGATCACATTCACAAATTCCTTAGAAAAGATAGTAAACGAATAACTAATTGAAAATGTTAACAAAACTGAAAATCTGAAATTAGTATGCAGCATCAACAAAAGAAAGAAGAACTAAAGTATTTTGGCAATTGATTAGAGGAGGAGCAATATGATTAATTGATTGATCAACTGATAAAACTGATAAGGAGACAAGGACTACTGGACTAGAACCTGGTCCTTGGAGAGGCAGCAGCGCGTAGAGGTAGTCAGGTAGAGATGATCAGATGAATCTGATCGGCGATCGCCGATCGCGGATCGGCCGTCGCCGTCTGCGCGGCGCCTCGGCGGATCGTCCGTGTGACTCGTGTCGCGTGCCGGCGTGCGGCGTGTGTATCAGCGTATGTACTGTACGCGAGCAACGCGACGACGCGTCGTTGAGGTCGTTCTGTATTCTGAGTTCTGATCAGCACTGGGCTGCGGGCTGCCGATGTGGGCTATGCTGGGCTGCCGTGTGCCCCGTGCCCGTGTGATCAGCGATTCAGCGCTGCAGCCACTGCTGACCTGCTGTGCCCTGTGCATAGCGGGGGTTAAAAAAAATTTTGGCTCATGGGGGAGGCCGTGGCCCCTCCCTGGCGCTAGTGCCCTTAAGGGCCTTAAGGCGGGGTTCAGTGTCGGTGGCCTACCATGATGCTGCCGACACAGAGTAATCTGTGTCAGCGGACAGGTCATGTGGCTGACGTGTGGCCCCCATAGAATAGGGTGCTGGTAGCACCATCAGTGTCGGCGGCGTCATGCTAGGCCGCCGACACTGAACCCTCCCCCCTCAAGGGCCACCGCCTTTCCGGTCCACTGGTAATATCCTTTGTGCAATGTTAGCTTGTAAGGTGCTCATTTCACGGGCGAGTATCTACCTCGGTTGGAATTTTAGGACAAGTTAACTTAAAAACGTAACGTCGTATTAGCTTCGGGCCACAACGACGTTAGGTTTCAAAGGAACTATTATTAGAGTTGCAGCGGAGGTTGATACTCTCGGGTGGAATGAGTGCTTATGTCTAGTACATGCCCTACAAGCTTACATTGCACAAAGGATATTGCCTTTGGGCCGTGGGTGGACCGAAAAGGCGGCAACACTTCAGGTGGAGGGTTCAGTGTCGGCGGCCTAGCATGATGCCGCCGACACAGTGGAAAACTTGTCGGCGGTACAGTATGGACCGCCGACAGAAGTTGTGTCAATGACATAAGGGCCCGATGAATATGGTGCTCATAACACCATCAGTGTCGACGGTCTCGTTGGATGCCGCCGACATAGATGTTTCTCTGTTGTCAGTTCGTTTTATGCCGCTGACACAGATTTGCTCCGCTGACATGTGGCCCATGCGGTTTCTTTGTGCTGCTGACACATAATATGTCGTCGGTCAAGTGGGGGGCCCGTGCGCTAAATCCTCAGACATAGCGCACGGCCTCCCCACCGCTACACTCTCAAACGTGTCGCCACTGCTGTACTCGCACCGCATCCCCTTCTCCTCCGCTGCGCCGCCATTGCCACGCCGCCCCGCCCCGTCCCCTCCTCCCACGCCTCCCGTGGCCCCGAGCCGCCGCCGCCTCCGAGCCGGCGTCGACTCCCTTCCCCCACCGAGCCGGCGAAGGGGCTTCCTTCGGACCGGCGCTGCCACTGTTTTACGGCTGGGCAAGCCCTTGCCCCCAAGCCGACGCTGCTACTGCTCTTGGGCCGTCGTCGCCCTGCCCTCGAGCCGGCGTCGCCACTTCCACCGAGCCGGAGCCGCCGCTTCTTCTGTTGCGCCGTCGTCGTCACCGGAGGTAATTCTCTTTCGCTAGCGCCCCTTTTTGTATGTGGTAGTTGTGTTGTTGGTGGTTTGTGAGCCGACGACATTAGTAGTGATGATTAATTAGTTCTACGACGTAATTAGTCTTTTATAACGTGAACAAAGCTTGCACATGGTGCGACCCACGAGGACTATAAGGCTTGCCGCCGCACGCTCGACCACATGGCGACTAAAAAGGTGAGGGACGCCATCAGGCTATACTGTGTGGATGCGGTGATCAAACACTTTGGCGGGGGGTGTCGAGGACAGAGGCAGCTCAACACTACCTCACAGCAGACGAGTACATGGACTACCGTCCAGACTGGTTTGATAACTTCAGAAATACTTGGAGGGACCTGCGCCGCATGTGTGCAAGTGAGGAGTACATCGAGAAGTCCAAACGTAACATGGCAAATAGAGATGCCAACCCCGAAATGTGCACCACCTACATGGGAGGCTATGGCATGGGTCACATTGCACGGGATATCGTAAGTACACTAAACTTTTCTATTTACAATAAACTTCATTTCAAAACTTAACTTAATCACTTTTGATTTCACGAAGGAGACGGAGTCCGGACTTGAGCCCACCCCTCTCACCTTATGGAGGATTGCTCACACGCCTCCTACCTTGCCAGACGGCGCACAGGCACCGATGGCGCTGGCTGCCCAGGGTGTTCTTTTAAGTGATCGACTCTTTTCAATCTCTACAACTATGCGTTTTTTTATCGTTTACGAACTAATCCACTTCATATCTTATTTGTGCGTAGGATACATACACCGCTGCCATGAAGAGAAAGTACGGTGCCGACTGTGACCCTGAGGACATGCCGGCCGACCCTGTCATCATCTACGACGAGTTTGGTGGGAGGGGTCACGACAGGTACGTACGCCGCGATGGACTCTGTGGTAACGCCACATTCTTATAGGGCCAAGGTCAGGGCACGTCGTCAGCAGGCCTCCTCTTCCGCCATGCCCAGGTTGAAGCTCAAGACAAGCATATCGCGGAGCTTCAACAACAGAACGCCTTAATGAGGGCGCAGCAAGAGGCGAACGATAGGCGGGTGTGTGCCTTGGAGGAACAGAACGCCTTCATGATGCAGTTCATGCAACATGTAACTAACATCGTATATATGTTATCCTTTCTGATTCATACGCTAATTAGCATCTCGTATCCGCAGGCGTATCCATAGGCGTTCCGTCAGGGGGCGGGGAGCTCCGGTGTGCCACAGATGCTAGTTGTATCGTCGTTCGTCTTCACACAGACACCGGGTGCCCGATGATGCAGCACGACAATCTCCCGCACTTCGTTGCGCCCGCCTTCGGACAGTTCGGCTCTACACCGGCGCGTGCTCCAGGGGTAAGCCATCGAAACCGTCGTTTTCCTGTTTCAACTCAAATGCATGAACCTAATATGTGATCTTTTGATATTTAGGTCTCCGGCTCGACCACGCCAGCCTTTGCGGCAACTCTACAGCAGGGAGGGGACTCCTCAAGTGCACGTAATAACTTCGTATAGCATACATTATACGAAGTTATACGAAGAAATTCTTTATTTTAGGGAACGAAATAGAGAATGCTGTTGGAACACATAGGGGAAGAATTCGTACCCTATTTTGAGGTAGATGGCGCTTTAGGAGAGTCTATTGGAGACAACCTTTGAGTTAAAAATTTCAGAAATATAGAGTGTGAGTTAGGTGTGTTTTTGGTGGCACTTAGAGTGCTAGTGGCCACAAGAAGTGTGGCTTGTAATCCCCAACTTATATGCAATAAAATCGTTCTTCTTTATGAACATCTTATGTTGATTTGTTTCTATTTCTTTTTGCTTTCGTTTTTTTTTAAGCTCTTGTTTGTAGATGAATCTTGTTGATTTCTTATTAGTTCTTGACAGTGTATGATGCCTCGAGATTGCTAATATGATTTGCCATACTCTTTACAACCATATGAGATATAAGAGATCAAGTTCTTGATTTGTTATATATATGTCCAGAAACTTTCCTCCGCGCAGCAGTCAGGAAAAGATTTTTAAAAAAATTTAGAAAAAATCATTTTGGAATGATTTCAGTTAGAATTGATGCATGACTCATATACCCATATGTGGTGAAAATTTGAAGTCCACTGGTTTTCCCATTTGGGAACTATGAGGTGAATACCGAGCCTTAAACTTGCAGTCTCGTCTGTGACTGTTTTGGGTGCACGATTTTTCTCATTTTCGATAAATAGAGTTTGCTGCTGAAATTTGGAGGAGACGATCACCACTCACCCACATATGTAAATGGATCGGATCGGATACGTGAAAACCATATCCAAATTCGATTAACCTTTTCCAATTTATTTGAATCGAATATTTTAATTTGGATTAGGATTGGATATTTAATTAATCGGACTGTAGATATGGTTCCATTTTTGTCAACTTTTTTAATTATTTTTTTACGATCTACCAAAAATAAAAGAGAAAAGAGGGCCGCGCATGCGGCTGGAGGGCAGGAGAGAGCGCCCGCGCATGCCAGTTTATAGCTGATTCCAGGGCCCTTATCAGCCCATATTTAATTTTGTAGACAGTGTTATAGCTAGTTCATTAGAGAGATTGTTTATCTATAGATGACATGTCCACCTCTTATAGTTATTGGTTGACTACACCATTAGAGATGCTTTTACTTTCTTCGTGTAGTTCATGCAAACTTGTTCCAAGAAATTATCTGTTACTATCTGGTTATTACTTTTTTTTCTTAATATGGCAGTGCTAGGATTAACTGACATGCTTGATTCTATTTCAACTCTTTTGGCAGTCTTAAGGTTGATTCTGTTTCAACTCTTTTGGCAGGTTTAAGGTTTTTCTGGAGCTGTTTCAATTTTTTTTGAGAAATGTTAGGGAACGGACATCCGTCGAAACGGACGATGACCATTGCAGAGGTAACGTGATTAAGAAGACGTTAAGCAATACCGGCTCAACATGTAGCTAATCTGAGGAAACCTTTGCTGATGTTTTTGTGATTAGTTTTAACGGAAATGCTGTGGCTCGGGCGTCCTGCGCGCCGGACGCCCAGTGGCTCACTCACTCGCTCGGTCATCCACATATATGAAATCTGGTTGTAATGCTTATACCTCGTGCATCCATATTATCGCTTTTAACGTGGACTATCCTAAAGAGATCGAACGGCTAACATTTTTCCTGGTCTGCCCATATATATACGTACATACACGTATGTACTACATACATACACATAGGTATAAACATATAGACACATACGTCCATCTGATTGTAATGTTTGCACCTTGTGCGTCCACATCATCACTTTTAGCGTCGACTGTCCTAATGAAATCAGATGGCTCAAATATCCCCTGGTGTACCAGCATACGTATCTACGTACGTACATACACATACGTACTATATACAAATGTACTACATACATAAATACATACGTACGTTACATACGTAAACACGGTTGCATTTCTTGCACCACGTGCGTCCACATCAGCATTTTTGAAGTCATCCATCCTAAAGAGATCAGACGGTTATGATTCATTATCAGATGTTGGCGTACGCGTGCGTACATACGTACATATATATCAACTACGGGGCGCCAACGATGTGTATTAATTTCTATTAGTCATTGAAGGCGTGACACACCGACGCGAAATAACCCGCTGCATATTTCCTGGTTCCGTTCGTAACTCATCTTAGCTTCTCTCTCATGCGACACCGTCCAAGACCGGCGTCGTCGCTCACCGTCGGAAGCCAGCGCCACCACTCGTCCACTCAACTAACCTAAATTCTCTTTACCATTTTCCACCTTTTTCTCTCTTTCTCGTATAACTTCGTATAATGTATGCTATACGAAGTTATTACGACAAAGCCACCTAGGAAATTTTTTAAGGTTTGAAATGAGTTGGAAAAATAAGGTGAAGGACCCCTTGCTCAGCTCGCTATAAGGAAGTCAACTTAGCATTTTGGTTAGGTGGATGAGAGAAAATGAGGAGAGATATAGACTGACTACTAAGTACTAAATTACGGTCAGTTTATAGCTGATTCCAGGGCCCTTATCAGCCCATATTTAATTTTGTAGACAGTGTTATAGCTAGTTCATTAGAGAGATTGTTTATCTATAGATGACATGTCCACCTCTTATAGTTAGTGGTTGACTACACCATTAGAGATGCTTTTACTTTCTTCGTGTAGTTCATGCAAACTTGTTCCAAGAAATTATCTGTTACTATCTGGTTATTACTTTTTTTTCTTAATATGGCAGTGCTAGGATTAACTGACATGCTTGATTCTATTTCAACTCTTTTGGCAGTCTTAAGGTTGATTCTGTTTCAACTCTTTTGGCAGGTTTAAGGTTTTTCTGGAGCTGTTTCAATTTTTTTTGAGAAATGTTAGGGAACGGACATCCGTCGAAACGGACGATGACCATTGCAGAGGTAACGTGATTAAGAAGACGTTAAGCAATACCGGCTCAACATGTAGCTAATCTGAGGAAACCTTTGCTGATGTTTTTGTGATTAGTTTTAACGGAAATGCTGTGGCTCGGGCGTCCTGCGCGCCGGACGCCCAGTGGCTCACTCACTCGCTCGGTCATCCACATATATGAAATCTGGTTGTAATGCTTATACCTCGTGCATCCATATTATCGCTTTTAACGTGGACTATCCTAAAGAGATCGAACGGCTAACATTTTTCCTGGTCTGCCCATATATATACGTACATACACGTATGTACTACATACATACACATAGGTATAAACATATAGACACATACGTCCATCTGATTGTAATGTTTGCACCTTGTGCGTCCACATCATCACTTTTAGCGTCGACTGTCCTAATGAAATCAGATGGCTCAAATATCCCCTGGTGTACCAGCATACGTATCTACGTACGTACATACACATACGTACTATATACAAATGTACTACATACATAAATACATACGTACGTTACATACGTAAACACGGTTGCATTTCTTGCACCACGTGCGTCCACATCAGCATTTTTGAAGTCATCCATCCTAAAGAGATCAGACGGTTATGATTCATTATCAGATGTTGGCGTACGCGTGCGTACATACGTACATATATATCAACTACGGGGCGCCAACGATGTGTATTAATTTCTATTAGTCATTGAAGGCGTGACACACCGACGCGAAATAACCCGCTGCATATTTCCTGGTTCCGTTCGTAACTCATCTTAGCTTCTCGATCTCTCATGCGACACCGTCGAAGACCGGCGTCGTCGCTCACCGTCGGAAGCCAGCGCCACCACTCGTCCACTCAACTAACCTAAATTCTCTTTACCATTTTCCACCTTTTTCTCTCTTTCCTTTCTCTATATTTCTTAGCTCTATTGTCTGCCTTCTTTCCACTGATCGAGTTAACGATCGAGTATTAGCGGCAAGATATGGGGGTCGCCAAATTTGGAGAAAAGATGCCTCGTATAACTTCGTATAATGTATGCTATACGAAGTTATTACGATATCAAAGGCATGCCTAAAAGCGACTCTTTTTTAATATTTTTTTGTATATCAAAGGTATGCCTAAAAGCGTCTAAAAACGAGTCACACAAAGCCACCTAGGAAATTTTTTAAGGTTTGAAATGAGTTGGAAAAATAAGGTGAAGGACCCCTTGCTCAGCTCGCTATAAGGAAGTCAACTTAGCATTTTGGTTAGGTGGATGAGAGAAAATGAGGAGAGATATAGACTGACTACTAAGTACTAAATTATAGTCAGTTTATAGCTGATTCCAGGGCCCTTATCAGCCCATATTTAATTTTGTAGACAGTGTTATAGCTAGTTCATTAGAGAGATTGTTTATCTATAGATGACATGTCCACCTCTTATAGTTATTGGTTGACTACACCATTAGAGATGCTTTTACTTTCTTCGTGTAGTTCATGCAAACTTGTTCCAAGAAATTATCTGTTACTATCTGGTTATTACTTTTTTTTCTTAATATGGCAGTGCTAGGATTAACTGACATGCTTGATTCTATTTCAACTCTTTTGGCAGTCTTAAGGTTGATTCTGTTTCAACTCTTTTGGCAGGTTTAAGGTTTTTCTGGAGCTGTTTCAATTTTTTTTGAGAAATGTTAGGGAACGGACATCCGTCGAAACGGACGATGACCATTGCAGAGGTAACGTGATTAAGAAGACGTTAAGCAATACCGGCTCAACATGTAGCTAATCTGAGGAAACCTTTGCTGATGTTTTTGTGATTAGTTTTAACGGAAATGCTGTGGCTCGGGCGTCCTGCGCGCCGGACGCCCAGTGGCTCACTCACTCGCTCGGTCATCCACATATATGAAATCTGGTTGTAATGCTTATACCTCGTGCATCCATATTATCGCTTTTAACGTGGACTATCCTAAAGAGATCGAACGGCTAACATTTTTCCTGGTCTGCCCATATATATACGTACATACACGTATGTACTACATACATACACATAGGTATAAACATATAGACACATACGTCCATCTGATTGTAATGTTTGCACCTTGTGCGTCCACATCATCACTTTTAGCGTCGACTGTCCTAATGAAATCAGATGGCTCAAATATCCCCTGGTGTACCAGCATACGTATCTACGTACGTACATACACATACGTACTATATACAAATGTACTACATACATAAATACATACGTACGTTACATACGTAAACACGGTTGCATTTCTTGCACCACGTGCGTCCACATCAGCATTTTTGAAGTCATCCATCCTAAAGAGATCAGACGGTTATGATTCATTATCAGATGTTGGCGTACGCGTGCGTACATACGTACATATATATCAACTACGGGGCGCCAACGATGTGTATTAATTTCTATTAGTCATTGAAGGCGTGACACACCGACGCGAAATAACCCGCTGCATATTTCCTGGTTCCGTTCGTAACTCATCTTAGCTTCTCGATCTCTCATGCGACACCGTCGAAGACCGGCGTCGTCGCTCACCGTCGGAAGCCAGCGCCACCACTCGTCCACTCAACTAACCTAAATTCTCTTTACCATTTTCCACCTTTTTCTCTCTTTCCTTTCTCTATATTTCTTAGCTCTATTGTCTGCCTTCTTTCCACTGATCGAGTTAACGATCGAGTATTAGCGGCAAGATATGGGGGTCGCCAAATTTGGAGAAAAGATGCCAAGAGGTGATGTATCATCCTTTTTTACGATGAAACATGCTTAATGTACGTATGAAACATTTGGATTTGCCTAGTGAAACATTGTTTCTTCTTGATGAAACATCTGTTTGTGTGGTGAATTTCTCCAACATTAGTGGAACATGATGTTTCATCACCTTTTATTGGTATGTTTCATCTGCTCAACCATCTTTCAATATGTTTTTGCCGGTTTTGGTCTATGTTCCATTCATGCTTATCCATGTTCCGTTCATGTTTATTCATGTTTCATAAATTACTAGTACAATGCCCGTACGTTGCTACAGAACTACAAAGTGATGAAAAATATATAATTTGGAGTCACGCATGAAATTAAAAGGTTTAATTATAATCCAAATGGCCCAGACCCAATGCTAAAATCCTCCGACTATTATCTTGGTGAGATAGCGACTTATTAATCCCTGTTTTAAATAATTTTGAAAAAACTAATGAAAGCTTTTAAAAAGATTAAAATCAAGTTAAACACATTTTCGAATTCATTTTTATAAACGCTCGAACTCGCTGTCTCACCAAGATATATAGATATCCAGATACAGTATGGCTTACGAACAGAAACAGAGCATTGATGGTTCTTTAAATTCTGATTTGATCGTGACATGGAATTAGATTTCTAGTGACATATGGCCTCATCCGGTTGTGGTCAGTGAATAGAAGATGTGCACCGTTGTGTCTAGTTGGAGTCGTGCCTGCTCCAGACATGGTCGACAAAGTTTGTAAAGATCCTCAGCCTACAAAAAAGAGAACGAAAATCTGTGTTACACGATACAGAACATAGAAATACCAACTAATTTACAGCCAAAAGGTACATCATATTTATGCACATACTTAACACAGTTCTTTGTCTGAAATCTGAATCTAAGTTCAGATCCCCTCCAGACATTGAGAAGAACCTACAAGAAACAAAGCCATTCATTGTATAAGTAAAGGTTACAAGCCTTTTGTCCAGCAACATCCAAGTACCTGCACCAATTCACTATAATTTTAGAATAATGCATGATAACATCACCGACCTTGAGAGGCCTCGTCGTCGTGAGCTTGGCTGACGGCACCTAGAGTCGTCGTGGTCTATCCGCACAAGTTGAGGAAGAGCTTCGCGATCTCATACAAATCAAAACCCCCAAATCAAGAATCAGTGTGTACAGACCTTCAAATTAAAATGAAATTCAGCGCTTCATCTTGTACATCACAATTGACAAGAATTAGCAATATATAATATGTGGCATATTAAACGAATTGAGAAATGCATATGATCAATGGAGCAATAGCCCCGTGAACATAAAACTGCATGTTTAATTCACCGCATCTCGTATTCACTTTTGAACTGCTCTCACGGGTTTAGAAGTATCCCTCATCGAAAATTTCAGCTGGATTTTCTAGATACACAATAAATATACAAGCTTAAGGTGTGTGGATTAAGAGAGAAGAGTGTGCCAAGATCAAATCAATTCTTTTTGTAAGAACATGACACAAGATCTATAAGCAGACCTACAGAATGCATTACCATTTGATTCAGTTGTAAAATTCTCCTTCTTGAGATACATGGATGATCTCTAGGGTTGACACTTTTACCAACTACACTGGCTATTCATGGTCTCAAGATTCTTTTACCAATTCCCCGAAGACTTGCATCGCAATGCTGCAACAAAATCTTCTCTCATGTTGTAGTGTACTACAATGTGCAACATACATGTGGTATTGTCCAACCTTCCTGTTACATAGGCAAATAAATTCGATCGAACACAACAGTCAAATCTAACATTGTTTAAAGCAGCAATATAAAAACCTTGATGTTTAACCAAAACAAAAGGAAGGAAAAGTGAGGCAGAGGAACTATCTTTCATCTTGGATGCTAATAAAGGAAGCATGCACAAAAAAAATCATCATTGCAGTTAGTGCACAAATAAAACTGGTATTCACCAAATCACCTAAAATCCTAAAATGTTCACCAAATCACCTAAAATATTCACCAAATCACCTAAATGTACAAAATCACCAAAATCACCAAATCACCTAAATGTACCAAAAAAATAGTCACCAAAATCACCTAAATGTACAAATAGTCACCAAAATCACCTAAATGTACAAATAGTCACCAAAATCACCTAAATGTACAAATAGTCACCAAAATCACCTAAATGTACAAATAGTCACCAAAATCACCTAAATGTACAAATAGTCACCAAAATCACCTAAATGTACAAATAGTCACCAAAATCACCTAAATGTACAAATAGTCACCAAAATCACCTAAATGTACAAATAGTCACCAAAATCACCTAAATGTACAAATAGTCACCAAAATCACCTAAATGTACAAATAGTCACCAAAATCACCTAAATGTACAAATAGTCACCAAAATCACCTAAATGTACAAATAGTCACCAAAATCACCTAAATGTACAAATAGTCACCAAAATCACCTAAATGTACAAATAGTCACCAAAATCACCTAAATGTACAAATAGTCACCAAAATCACCTAAATGTACAAATAGTCACCAAAATCACCTAAATGTACAAATAGTCACCAAAATCACCTAAATGTACAAATAGTCACCAAAATCACCTAAATGTACAAATAGTCACCAAAATCACCTAAATGTACAAATAGTCACCAAAATCACCTAAATGTACAAATAATCACCAAAATAACCTAAATGTACCCCAAAAAAAAATGCATGCTTACCATCCCTTGTAATTTTCTGTTCACACCTGAAAATATTCAAAAGAATATGGCATGTGTTCCAAATTTTAAGAACTTTTTTGTAATACAACAATTCCTATACAACACTTGTCATTCATTCTTGGAGAAGCACCAAGAACATATTTACAAGTGGAATAATCTCAGAAAAGCATAAACAACATCATCTGTAAAGAAACACCCAATTTTCATAATATAAATTTCGTTTCCCTTGTCATGTAGTGCA